>JAQZBX010062511.1:0-16876 GCA_029593785.1 Cabassous unicinctus
AGGAGGTGGAGAGATGGGCACAGATTAGGCACAACCTGGGAGAACATAATAAGGACTTTCATTCTAAGAGCATTGGAACGTCTGTGGAGGGATTTGAAAAGAGGATTTAAAAAGGATCAGTTTGGCTTTAATAGAATTTTTATGCCCAAATCTATTTGACAATGTTTGCTTATCTCTTTCAGTTACTGACCTGCCTGTGACTATTTTAGGATATACTGCACAGGCATATCTATTAACCCACATCATCCTCTACTCTTTCCCAAATTTTTAATGGTTAGATAACTCTCTAGTTTTAATGTTCTGCTCTATAGTCCCAATAACCAGAGAGAAACTGAGAGCTTTTATGTGTTGCAACTTTGTAAAATCTTTGTTTCCCTTTTAAATGTGGGTATGAACAAGGTAATCTCCCTTTTAAAAGGAGCATTCAAATACATCAACCTATTTGGATGCCCAACAGGCATCTCATGTTAATACAGCCCAAACAGAACCATTGATAGTCTCTGCCTAATCCACTCCTCCCTATTTCAATAAATAGCACCACCATCAACCCAGTTGCCCAGGTCAAAATGGAATTGCCATCATAGATTCCTACCTTGTCCTCACATCTAACCTATCATTAAGTCCTGTTGGAATACCTCCAAAATGTTTTAAGAATCTACCACTTTTTACCACCTCCACTGCTATACAATCCTAATCAACCCACAGCTATGTGAGTGAGGGGAATCAGGAGTTCAGTTATTGATATATTAGGTTAAAGAGGTCAATCAGACACCCAAAAGGAGATGGAGTTGGTAGATACATAAATCACTCTGGAGTTCAAGAGAAAGTTCTGAGCTACAGATATACATTTAAAACCCTAAGACTACATGAGATTAACGAGCAGGTATATAACAACTAATCGCTTATCCCACAACAGCAATGTTCTGCTCTGTGACATAGGGCCAGGCCAAGTGTGCCATATACGGGGCCCATCCACCGAGGGCTGTTGTGTCACATCCTCGACCTGCATTAAAATGGGGGAACTCATTATGGGCCAGAGAGCCAACATAAACGTCCCTTTCAAAATTGTTTCTGCTGTTGATGGCACCGTCACTTCTACCTGCAAGGGCCAAACAATGTTATCCAAGGTGTGATTGACAATTTCCTTTGTAATCCTGTTCCCCAGGGAGCAATAAGAGGAAGCCACATTACATGGGGTGCCTTCAAGGTCCAAGGCCAAGCCATGGTTTCAGTTCTCCTCCATGGAACACAGTCATACCCGGTAACAGAATATGTTCCTGCGTCCCTGTTTGGGGCTTCAGTAAGGGGTTTTTTGTTGTAATTTGCAAGTGGATCGGAGCCACTGCTCTATGCAATAGGGCTTCGACAGGTGTTACTCCACCCCTTCAGGGGCGCTCATTTAATTGTTGGACCACGGTCCACAGCCTCTCACACCATTTGCACAAGGTCGGTAGTCCAGCATACATTGCCCATAATCCAGTTTTTAATAACCCATTGTATCTCTCAATCACACCTGCTGCTAAGGGATTATAGGGGACATGAAAGGTCCATTGAATCCCTTGTTGATGAGCCCATAGTTTCATGTGTTACCCGCAGAAGTGGGTACCCCGATTATTTTCAATTACCATGGGACAGCCATACAGGGCACACATTTGCTGTAAAGCACGAATCATGCTGATCTGCATTGCTTGGGCAGCACGGTAGACAAATAACAAACCGATGGCAGTATCCACGGCTATGAATATATATTGACACTGCCCACTCAAAGGCAGTGGCCCTACATAATCCACCTGCCACTGAGTCAAAGGAACTCAGCCACGCTTAATCTGTCCCATGGTACGGGGCAAAGGCTGTTCACGCATGAGAGAGCATTGTGGGCATCTTCTACATGCCTCCCATAGGTCTTTCGTTCCTACTTCTAAGCCCCACAAACAGGTGGCTTTTGACATAGTGGGGACTCCTGCATGCATCAATTTACGATGCAACCATGTGGCAATGTCCTGTACAGTTGTTACTTTCAGGGTTAATTTTGTTAACTGATCTGCTTCCTCATATCAAGGACAGGCCAGTGGGCAGTGAGCGGCCACATAATGTATCACAACCTCTTTTGAAAGCCCCCATTCCCAGAGGTCTTCCCATATGGACCTTCCCCATATGGGTCTGTGGGCCACGAGTCAATCCATTTGCTTCCACTCTGGTAACCACACTGTAAGGCCTTTAAAAACAGCCCAGCTATCAGTGCAAAGGGTTAAAGGGCTTTCTTCTTTTCCTACAACGAGTCACTCAGCCCGCAATTCAGCCCATTGGCTCCTCTGACCAAAGCCTATTTCATACCATATGGTGTCAGTTTTAGGTTGGACGGCTACAGCCATCCACTGAGCAGATTGGCCTCGACTGACCCCATCTGCATACCATGCAGACTCTGGGACTGTCCCTTCCCCAGCCTTTAAAGGAGGATTGGACATTCTGGATGGGTGTTACTTCTGCCTCAGGACTCAATGTTCCCGCATATGTTAGGGGTCCCAAAACCTGTAGCAGTGCTTTAGAGGATTGGAAGCAAAAATGCTTCGCTGCTCTAAAAACACACCTCACTTAGCAAGGGTTGCTGTTTGAGCCACTCCACTATGAGGCCAGGCTATCCAGTTTTGTACCCAGCCTTTGATGGGGTAGGTGGTGAATATTTCCACCAGGGCCTCTCGAGTTAAAGTTTCAGTACTCTGAGCTGTGGCACATACAGTGGCTAATTGCTTTTCTATCAAAGTATAACATTTTTCTGTTTATTTCTACAGTTGGCTTTAAAATCTAATTGGCTGACGGAGCTGTTCCATATGTTATCATAGACCCCAACCATACTCTTTTTTTGTGATAGTATATTTAATTTAAATGGTTGACCAGGGTTTGCCACTAGGAGAGCCTGGGCCTGTTTAATGGCCCACTTGGCGGCCTCAAATGCCATCTTGGCTTCATCCATCCAGTCCCAGGTAGCCCCCTTTTGGGTCAACTTGTATAGCGGCTTCAAAATCTGGGCAAACGGTGACACAAAGACTCACCAATATCCCAAGAGACCTAAGAAAACCTGTAGGTGTTGCACTGTAGTGGGGTGGGGGAAGGCTTGTATTTTATCAATAATGGCTTCTGGATTACTTTTGTCTTACCCGACCACACAATACCCAAAAACTTGACAGATAAGCCAGGCCCTTGCAACTTGTCCAGATTTATCGCCCATCCTCGCACCTGAAGATGAGTGATCAAGGTGGGCACCGCAGCTTCCAAATCAGCAAGAGAATCAGAGGTTGACATAACGTCATCAATATAATGAAACAGTTGTATTGTTCCCAAGTACTTCCATTGCTCTAAGTCCTTAGCTACTAAGCTGTGACAGATGGTGGTGCTATGAACACATCCTATTGGCAAAACGGTAAAAGTCCCTTGACGTCCTTCCCATGAAAAAAGCGAACTGATCCCGTGCGGTGTCAGCGATAGCGATGGAAAATAATTAATTTGCCAGGTCTAAAACAAAATGATATGTTCCCAAGGTAAGAGTCACTGTGTCCATGAGATCCAAAATAGAGGGCACAGCTGCATGGAGCAGAGGAACCACCTTGTTCAGCTCTCGATAATCAACAGTCATACGCCAAGTCCCATCTGACCTGCACACAGGCCATACTGGAGCATTAAAGGGACTACGTGCCTCCCAGAGGATATGAACTTTAGCCGATTCCTTAATGGTAGCAGTAATTTTATCGTGACGACCTGGTAGTATATACTGCTTTATCGTAAGTCCTGCGAGGCTCCGGCAAGTTGACGGCGGATGATGAGCGTGTCCCCGCACTATGGGTTTAATGGTTCGGACATGCAAATGGAATTCTCCAATAGTAGTTTGCAAGGTAACATTGAGCAGCACATCTAAGCCAAGTATACCCGGAATGGAGGAGATGCACACTGAAAATTCCCGGGGCGGTAGGCGACCAATTCCCAAGATCACCCTGGTCCAGACAACCAGTAAGGGTCCCTGGCGCATTTGTCCATATCCATCTAATAGGTGTAGGTGCCTGTGAATTTTTCAGGCTGTCCATATAGGAACGTACATTCAGTTCCTGTGTCCACTAGGGCAAGAACTCGTTGAACATTGTGTGGGGATCAATGGATGGCTAGTTCCACAAAGGGCCTCCGGTCTTTCGGAGGGTCCTCATCAAAGATGCCTCCGCCTTCATTCAATGTAAAGGTAAATGCCGGCTGGGGGAGGGGGGGCGTCCCTCCGGGATATTTGTCAAATAATCATTTAATTGAGTGACTGCCCCTCTCTGCTTTTTCCTCTGCACAGTTGCGCTGCGTTGGCTCTAACTGGCGCTAAAGATCCAACAGGACCATGTTCGGCTTCCCGTCTATCTTTGTCCGGTTTACTCTGGCAGCCAATAAATCATTCCACATCTGCATGCACGTTACCTTAATCGGCACCGTTCAAGAGTTCTGTCCCTTTGGCTTCGCTGCCCGCCTGGGCGCAAAACTACCCCTTCCTTCTGTAGATATGGGACGGGTTTGAATACGCAAATTTTCTGCCTCCTCCAAGCTGGCCATCATGGCTGTCACTTCATGCACTGGTCCACTAACATATGGGGTGAGAATCGCCATCAGGGAACCGAACCATGGGGACGTGGCATGCTGCACTAAAAGATCTCTAATTCGGCTTGTAAACGGTTCTGTGTCCGGTCCTTGATTACCAGGAATAAACACGGCATTACGCATGCCCATCTCACCGACGACTTGCATTAAGTCGGCATAGGTTGCTCATCAACTCTCTGCATCCGGTAACTTACCGGGATCCCGCCACACAGTGCTTGTCGCGGTCTGCAGCCATTTCGTTAGGGGATAGTTAGGATTTCCCCCAGCACGGCGCTGGGATTTCCCCCAACAGTCACTGTCTTAACAGCGGATGGCTTGTTAGAGATGCCAGTTTCTCAGTCTCTGCTCCAGAACACAAAATGCCATCCACCCCAGCGTCCCACAGTCAGAGCACCCACAACTATGAGTTCTCCCGGCTTCTGCTGAATATGCCGTCCCAATTCAAACAGTTCTGCCTGCGTGTAGGGATGGTACACGGTGTGCTGGACTACATGGGCCTGTCCCATGGGAGCCCCTCCCTGCCTCATGTCCTGGTCGTGCTTTATCTTCTGAGTAACAACTGGGTAGGCTTCATCCTCAGAACTACTGTCCACCAGCTCATCCTGGTGCACTTGGTGCTGCTCCAGGTGCTGTATTTGACCACAT
Organism: Cabassous unicinctus; assembly: GCA_029593785.1. Classification (NCBI taxonomy): domain Eukaryota; kingdom Metazoa; phylum Chordata; class Mammalia; order Cingulata; family Chlamyphoridae; genus Cabassous; species Cabassous unicinctus. The sequence continues at coordinate 5,269 of JAQZBX010062511.1, forward strand.
AACTGTTTCATCTCCCGCAGTTGGCTTGCTTGCTTCAGCATTTCCTGTGTAGTATCCCGAAGCAAGGACAGGAACACCCAGCCCACCCAGGCGGCTGCCGCATGCGGTTTCATATCCCCCAGCAGAGGCTCAGCTTGCTGCAGAGCACTTAGTAAAGCAGCTGGTGTGTTGTCTGGGATCTCCGCAGGACAAGCATACCAGCAGGACAGCCACTATGCCACCCCGGCCCACATACAGGTGGGCGGCCACCCAGGGCCCATACTCCCTACCTCCTACTCAGCAGGTGCAGTAGATGTGCAGGGCGAATCCTTATCCTGCCGACTACGCCAATTGTTAACCACGTTCAAGAAAGGGACTCACGAGGGGGGCAAGGGAAAAAAACACATGAGAAAGAGAAGTATAACGGTTCATTCCAGGCATCAGGCAGCAGCCGTGTGGCAGACAATCATCTGCCTTCGGGCTGCCCTGTTGGTTTTTATGATCTCATTCTTGGCATGTAATAACATATTGATCCAACGGTAAGCATAACATGTTAATCAGGTTATATAACATGTCAATTAGATTATATAACATACTATATTATTGTTCCTTAACTGTCCTCGACCCCAGGATTGTTTAGAGAACAGTTGCTACAAGCTAGGTTTATCAGCTACCTTTGGACACAGGCCCAAGGATGTGTGGAGATGGGGGCCACCTCATTGGCACCAACAGCCAGCTGCCTGCAGCTGGCTAGGGCCAAAGCCATCACCCAAATTTGACCATCGTCACACAGAGGAATAAAAAGGCGGTCACAGGGGGGAAAAGCTGCAGAGACAGAGAGAATCCTCCAGAAGTTGAAATCAAGGAACTTGGAAGAGAGAAAAGCCACAGATGGAGCAGCCAGAAGCTGAAAGCAACCAGTCAGAGGAGAGGGGAGAGTGGACCCTGCCATGTGCCTGATGGCCCACAGCTGTAGCTCTGTGAGAAAGCATCTCTGATGATGCCTTGATTTGGACACTTTCACAGCCTCAGAACTGTAAGCTCATAAGTCAAGAAATCCCATTGTAGAAGCCAACTCATTTCTGGAATATTGCTTTGACAGCATTAAGCAAACTAAAGCACATGAGGACTAACTGACCACTGAATCCATTCACAACTCTGATCTCTTGCTTGGACTACTGCAATAGCCTCCTAACCCATCTTTCTATCTCTGTTATTTCCTCCTTACAGGCCATTTTACACACACACACACACACACACACATACATACAAATGATCTCTCTAAAGCTTAATCATATCAGATTATTTCCCACTTTAAACCTCCTAATGGCTACTTATTGTGAAGAGATCACTTAGCACCTTAAAACGGACAAAACTTTGAATTCATGTTCCCTCACTATGCTCCAACCAGCTTTGACTGTCTTTATATATTCTATGAAAGATATTGTTGATGCCCTGCCTTTATCCTCCCACATGCAGCTACAGGTGGAGAGTTTTCAGCATACTGATGGCTTACTATTGTGAGCACCTGTGCTTCTTTTTATTTGCCTGCAGGCTTTCTTTAAATTTTTCAGGAATTTGTTTGACCTCCACAGGCATAACACTGAAGTGCAGGGTAGTTAACACCTGAGATTACTAGGCAACCAGTAGGAACAGGGTTCTAGAGACACATGGCCCAGTCTCCCTGGCCTCTGGTAGGAGATTCTGAGGTGTTTTCCAAATGGTTGCTCAGCGGACCCCCACCCCCACAAAATGAGCCCCCATTGTCCATAGGAGTGACCCACTCATAACATATTCTTTACTGGCTTTTCTCCCACCTCGTCCCATTTTCTCCATTTCCTCTCCTGTGCTTTCTGGGTGAACTGCCTGTACTCAAGTCCTGGAAAAGAGTCTGTTTTTGGAAGAAACCCCAGCTGAAGCACATGCCAAGGCAGTTTCCATCCTTGGGCTTTTGCAGGTGCTCTGCCTTCAACTTGGAAAGCTCTTCTCTCAAATCTTTGCATAGTGGCCTTCTTGTCATTGGGCTTCAAATGGAATGTCATATCCTCAAACAGGCTTCCCTGACCTTCTGGTTCAAGTAGCCCCCACCAGTTATTCTATCCCTGTTTTATTTCCTTCATTGTATCTTAGTGCTAAACGTTATCTTATTTATTTATGACTTCATAAGTATCTTGCCTGTCTCACCTTTTCCCTCCTTACACTCAGTCCTACCTCTATCCCTACATATGCACTCATGGAACACAAGATTGTAGAAACTCCCTAAAGGCACAAACTCTCTCTGCCTTCTTGCTTAACCCCTAAAATAGTACCCAGGCTTGAAGAGGCTGTCTGTATTTGTAGGCTGACTTCATATGGCTTTGCTTCTCACACTGGGTACACGAACTCTCAGGGGTGCTCATTTTATGCCAGGGAATTGCTATTTATATACCCAATAAACAAGAAATACAGCATATCTTTCAGGAACATAAATTTGATTGCGGAAAAAATGTGTGTGTGTAGGAAAGTATTAAATCAATTACTTTTCAATAATTAAAATTTTTATTTTTATATTTAAACAAACAGATATCTTATGGAGTAACATTGGAGATTCTCATGGGCTTTCTTGATAAAATAAGTTTTCATTGTCCCTTGCTTTAGGGGTACTTTGATGGGAAAGTCTGAAAAGCCTTCCTCTAAGGGACCTGTACTCTAATTGGAAAAAGAGAAGAAACTCTGATGGGAATGGACAGCTACACAAGCTGTCCCTAATTTTTTTTTATTTTTTTAAGTTTTTCCCCTTCTCTCAGGAGCCTTAAAGCCATTACCCAGACTTCCCCATTTCCTGGCCCAGTTTTCCCCAGACTGAGTACCTCAGAACCATTAATTTATCCTCTCTAGAGAAAAAAAAAAAAAAATCTGTGCTCAAATAAAATTGGAAAACATCATATTAAACCTCATTAGAAACTTTAATATGCTAATGTGCATTTTTCCTATAACAAAGAGAGGGTCAGCATATGTAAACTTCCCTCAGATTTATTTGACCCTGAAATCGTTCAGAGGATGTTTTGAAACAGGTAGGGAAATACTGCTATGACCCAAGAAAAAGATGATGTTATTCCAAATGCTGATACCATATTCCAGGTCAGCAGCCATGCTGAATGTTTTGCATAGGGGTTTGCATATCTGTGAAAGAAAGGAGTGATTATTTCACTTAATCCATTAAAAAAAAATCTTCAAGGTAGTGAGGCAAGTTAGTATAGGGAAAGAGGAAAGAAGGAAGACTGAGTAACAGTTGGGATCCAGCAGAGAACATGGTCGTGAGACCCCCCTGGAAACTCCCAGAGGGAAGGCCATTACTAAGGACAAAGCTGTAAAGATGCCGCTGAGACCCTTGGCTCAAGAGGAAGACTCCGATAACTCCAAACAAGAGGCCTCCTCATTGGTCCCCTGAGAGATAACAGGAGAGGATTATAAGGCAATCAATCAACTGGGGCCCCAGCCCAACATTAGGAAAGGGAAGGAGGAGAGGTCTTAAAAAGGCCTAACCCTGGGGCCCCACACATGCATCTCACCCTGTAGCACGCCTGCCCCCATGTCTGGGGTTGTGTACTATCTCTCATTTCTTAATAAACTCTTTACTCCCTTGCTACCCTATGGCATGTCCTTAAATTCCTTTATGCGACATAGTAAAAAACCTAGAACCTAGAAACCCAGAGTGTTCCACTCACAGAAGTAATGATAATTTTCAATTTCTGAAGAGAAAATTGAGAGGTCAAATAATTTGATGTAGGTTCCACAGCTAGTACAGTAGTAGAGAAAAAATTTGAAACCATGTTGGTCTGGTTCCAAAAGCCCTTTCATATATTTAACATATCTTTTTTTTTTTTTTAAAGCTGAATTATTCAGAGGGAGCTTGTGCTAAAGCTAAAGAATATGATTTCCAGGTGTCTTCCTCAAGTAGGGAACATGGCAAGGAAAATGGTAGATAAAGATTTAATTTTTTATAAGAATTGCTCATTTCAGCCCATATTTTGTACTTGTTTGTAAAATTTTCATTTATTTTATATTCTTTTTAGAAATAATTATTTTCAAACAGTTGCATGGACTTTGGAAGAAACACAAAATTTCAGTTTAAATGCATTCTATATAATCTGTCCACACATTGAAAATTGTTTCTATGTCAGTATTTAAAAGAGGAATCTATGCACAATAATAAAATAAGTATAAAAATATTAAATTAAAATTCAACATACAATAACCAAGTAGATGTACAGTGTGCCTTCAGAAGCATATATTATGAAGGCATCACCTTAGTCTAATAGCAATGTTAACACACATACATATATTTTTTAATTCCAATTTTTTAAAAATTCACATAATTTTTTTAAACCATCAATGCTTCCCTCTCTGCCAGCTATTTTTTTTTTTCATTTTACCAGAGAGAGAGCTAAAATATAGGACTGTAAAATATCAGTACTGGACATCTGCCAAGCCTATTGAGAAAAATTAAATAAGAAATATATTTTATATAAATATATATAAAGTAGAGTTTCCTGATGCTAGAATAAGCTAAGAGATGTCCCTTATCCTGACCAAACTTCCATTTCCAAGTATTTGACTTTTTGTCTTCCACTCATATTTGTCTTGCACTCCATCTCCAAGAGAACTTATTGCAGATATATTCCCCCACTCGCCCCTCACCGCCATTTGCAGGAAACAATCAGCAGTAGGTCCATTTGATGACCTAATAAATGGTTGAGGAGTTGATAGCACATTGCTGGAGTAAACAATTCAAGCCCCTCACTCACAGAGCATTCATTTACATAATATTATGCAGTTGATACTTTTCTGACCATCTTTAGGAAAGCAGGTAGAAAGCCCTCATTCTTACTGTCAAAAGAAACCATCAACGAGTTTTCTGAAAAATAAAGCAACCAAGTGGAAGTTCTTTCCTGCTTAGTGACTTAATGCAAGTCATTTAACCTCTCAGGCTCTCAATCTCCTTATCGGCAAAATGAGGCAGTTGTAATCACTGGTAATGTATGTAAATTTCTACAAACTCCAAGATTCTATGATTCCTCATCACAGTTCTCCAAAGTATGCTACACCTTTGCTATCCTGTCCTTGTCTCATCTTGCTCTTCATATTTAATTTGCAAAAGTTCTGAAATAAGAGTACTGAAAAATAGTATAATAGAGTTCAATTCAACAAAGAATGTATTGCACACTTGTTGTCAACCATTTTAGCATATTTATTTTTACCAAGAACCTGGAGAAGAAGGTGTCATTCTTCCCATATCATATTCAGAATTTTCACCCAACTTTTATGTGCAAGCTGGACTATAACCAAAATCTCCTGATTATGTCTGGAGGGTACTTTCTCCTACATTACAATCGAATGTCCTTTAGTTGTTTAATTAAACAAAATTATAATTATTTTCTTCACAAAGCCATTTTCATTTTGTTGTGGTCATTGCGTTAACTGATATTATTAAAATGTAAAACCCTAAAGCACACATCTAAAAGCCATCCTCCTCTGCCTTTCTTTCCCATACCCCTCAGTAGTGACTACACTTCTAGATGAAAATGTAAAAGAATGATTAAAAATAGACTCTTCTAACTGGTTCCAAGGAAAGATGTGAACTACATAAAGTCAGGGTTTTGTATTTGAAGTCACAAACCTTTCCCAATAGTGGCCTAACCCCTTATCCCACGTCCATAAGAGGAATAACACCTTACATATGCATAGCAAGTAATTTTAACAAGATATGCTGGCATCCTGAGAGTGAGTTCAAAATTGTGGAAGGGGCACTAGAGCTGATGAAATCAAGGATGTCATTCCATTTGAAGTACTAATAGGCAATGTGACTTTGAGCAAATTCTTCTTGCTGAAGAAGGGGTGGATAGTACTCAAAATTTTTTGCACTTTTTTCAACTCTCATTTTCAATGATTCAATTTTCATTTCAGAATACCTATCCATTAGGACTTAACACATGTACAGTGGATTCTCTCTCTTTCTAAATACATAAGTACATTCCAATAAAAATTCCCAACATTACAGTTCTATAATCTCTCTTAACTACTCCTCCTAATCCCAGACCTAGATAGAGGCTGTCACTATTACTCATTTTGAGTGAGACTTCCAGGATTTTTCCATGCATTTATATACATATATGAACATAATAAATATATAGTAAGGTGTCATTTTTTTCCACTTCACAACATGTATTAGGCATTTTTCCATGTAAGTAAATATTGATTGTCCTCATTCTACAATTGCTATCTAGTGTGTCATGATATAAGATATAAATGTTCTCTGTCCTGTTAAATCATTCTTCCTTTGCTGGAAATTTAGGCTATTTCTTTTCTATCTTTTTCCTGCCATTGGGTATCCTAGCATGTGTCTCTTTGATCATATGCATGCTGTTTCTCTACGCTAAATTTTGAGATGAAATTTAATTTTAATATACTGCCAACTCATCCTCCAAAATGACTATATCGGTTCATTCTTCCCACCAGCAGAGTATGAGAGAACTCCATGCCTTAGCCAGTACTTGATATTATCAAACATCTTAAAATAATCTAAGGGATGAAAATGTTATCTCATCCTTGTTTTCATGCATTTCCTTCTGCACTACTCATTTCTGGTCTCTATCCCTCACCAACGCTCCAAAAGGTTTGATGACCTTTGTGGGTTTGTTTGTTTGTTTTTCAGTGTCCTTGTCTCCAGCTAAATATTTCCTCCAGAAACATCTAGTATCACTTGCTTTCATGCAAATTTGCCAATTAGCTACTATTCTTATGGATATTTGCATTTTAAGCCTTATCTCTAATTGCAAAATAAAAGATTGTAGCAGCTAGTTAAAGAATCTTTTAAGAGGAGTGTTATTTCAGGGGTCCGTGGAAAGATTTCAGGAGTTCCCTGAGCTTGAATTGAAAATTCTAAAAAACATTATTTTTGTGGGGACGTGTTGATGTGGGTGTGATATATTTATTAAAAAATACACAGTATAGTGTGGACTTAGTAAGGGATCCATGGTTTTCACCTGACTGGCAAAGGGATCTGTGTAACAAAAAAGGTTAAGAACCCCTGGACTAAGGACTTCCTCAGCTCCAGAAATCACACCATGTATCGAAGGCCTTAGTCATGATCCACTAAGGATTACTTATCAGTGCATGGGAAATCATGATATTCTGGTTAGAAACTATGTGTCTATGCTGACTGCTGCTCAAATCATATCAATATCAGGATTTTCAAGTAGCAAATGTGCTAAACTCTGTTATAAAAGGCAAAGTAATATGGCTGGTGAGGAAAGATTAAATACTAGACAGAATTCTGCAACAACATTCATTTCTATTAACAAGAACATGTATGCTTATATCTTTACCAATCAGAAATGTCTTCCTCCAAGCTTATGAGAGGAACCAGACATTTTGGCCATCCAGCAGGTCCACTCTTGGATTGAGAGAGCTCTTTCTATCTTATTTGTTAGCAAACATCCTGCCTCTGAGGAAAGTCTTTGGGCCTAGGATTCTGGCTGAAGAAATATCTGACATATGCCAAGTCACTCAACCTCTCAGAGCCTAGCTTTCCTTATTTGTTAAATGAAGCTGTAATGCCTTACCAGCCTCACAGATTGGGTGGGATTAAAATGCTTTGTGAAAGTACTTTTATCTTCTCTCAAAAGGGGCCTGTTATTATTGTTGAGTAGACAAACTAATAAAACAATACTTTTGAACACCTATGTACCTGCTAAGTTCATACTCACACGTATTTTGCTAGATAATTATTGTTGTTCCCAAAAGAAAGTGGAACCTCAGAGAAATTGAGCAGATGCTGAACGTCACACAGCTTAGTTAGCACCAGCAGCAAAATTCACACAAAATCTTTTTGAGTCTAAAATCCAGAATCTTTCCAGCATGTAATCTGCCTTTTGTCATTTTATAGTAGGTAATTAATAGCTGTATCTCAAGTGAATGCAGAAATGCGTGTTTTCACTATATTTGAATGCAGAATTCTGAATTTCCTTTCATTTAAATATGCAAAGGTATAAGCCATAATAATCACCAGTCATAATGCTTAATAGTCCAAAGTTGGGTTAGTTCCCCACAAGACAACATCTCTCAGTGGGTCACAGTAGAATTTGGACTCAGAAAATGGATGGTAGGACTGACTTAGCAACCAGGAAGTTGCTATTACATGTGGTTTCCCCAGGCTGGTGGCAGTGCACATTCTGGGGAGATGCGATAACAGCACATTTTACATCTTCATGTGTTAAGACCAATAAATCTTAGTCCCTCCAGAAGCACAGCCCTGCTTTGGGGTAAAATTGTGGCCATTGATCTACAGTTCAGCCCTGACTTAACTTTCTGCCTTTTTTCTTTACATGCAACCTGTATGCATTTAGATGTGGGTTACTGGGTGGCAAAACACAAAGCAAACCAAATGTGGAGGATGATGGGAACAATTGATAAACTAGAATTTGGGGATTTCTGCTTCTAAATAGAGGGTAAAGAGAGTTTTCATAGTTTCCTAGAGCTAGCAGTGAGATCTGAAGCAAGGGCCTGTTGCTGCTAATTTAGAGTGAACTAAAAACCCCCTTTTTATCAAGAGTGACTCGATCACGTCAACTCAAAGGATTAGAGGCACAGACCAGTGAGCCTGACACCTTTGTATCATAGATCAGGAAACTGAAGTCCAGACAGGGGACTCAGCTGGGATTCAAACTCAAAAATCCAGGCTCAGTTCAGGGATCTCTGCTCCAGTGTGCTGTCTTTTGCCACCCACCTCCCTCTCAGGCGCTGCATTTCCCCACTGAGTTCATCGATTTGTTGGAGCCTAACGCTTTATAAATCCTTTATATTTACTGTGCAAAAACAAAGGAAAGACACATCTTCCTTCTATCAGAACATTGGGCACAAAATCATACCCAAATGCCATGGTTAATTGTGGTTAAAATGCAATGCCATGCTGACAAATTGCACAAGATGGGGAGTGGGGATTGAAGAGTTAATGGGCTCTGAATTTCTGATCCTGCTTGAAAGGAAGGGTTAGCATGGGGGCCTTGCATAGCTCTTAGGAACATGTTCCCTAGTGACATTTCTATCAGCCTGAGGTTTCAATCTAACCAACTCTTTGAGTTATAGAGGGGATGAGATATTCCTGGGCTTTCTAGCTTGAAACATTTCAGAAAAGCCATATAAAGGTTTAATTTAAATAGGAATGCAAGCAGGTTTCAGGGAGAAAACAAGTTCTGCACTCCCAGAAATTTTGACTCATCCTACTAGACAAAACGAGTGTCCATCTGCACAAGCCCTTGGACACTTGGAATCATCAAGGACTGTGCTGTATTGCAGGACTTGCCTTGACCAAGTATCCGAGTTCAGAAATCGGCACCATGACTGCTGTGCCAAACGCAAGCCAGGAGATGATTTTTATTGACACCAAATAGTTAACAATCCCAAACAATTACAAATCCAAGAATTTATTTTGGAGCTTTCCCACATTTTCCAGGTTCTTCTTCCCTCTTTTGAAATGCTCCGCCTCTTCTCATCCAAGCACCTAGGGTCCTCAGGCCTCCACAACCTTCTCCAAAGATCCATTTGTCTTCCACCTAATTTTATCTCTTCCAGACCTACCCTATCCAAAGTGCATCAAAATTCTCTTCCTGCTTCTGTCAGTGCTGGAGATCTTCAGTAGGATTTAATTTGGCTAAAAAATTTTACAACAGGGTAAGTCACTGAGAAATGTTTTTACCTTGCTCTTTCTTCCCCCCCAAGGATTTGCATTTTAAAAGGTCTGTTAACTTATTCCAAAGGAATCCCTTACTATGTAGAGAAGATCTCTCTAAGCTGAAGTCCCAGACTTCCTGGAGCACTCCTTACTCCCAGGGCTAGACCTGACCCATAGGATACACTAATGGTTGATTTCCATTTCTGTTCTCCATTTCTATTCTTTTTTTTTTTTTTTTTAATTCCACCCATGGGTTTCTTAAGTTTTTAAGAGTTCTATAAGGAAGCTAATGGGTTCATCCTACTTAACCCTTTCTGAATCTGGACTTTGTGCTCAGCACAAATCATGTGTTATTTTCTCCACAACCCTATGAGGGAGGATCTACCATGACCTCCACTTTAGAGAAGAGTAAAAAGGTTTAGAAGGATTAAGTATCTTGCCCAAGATCATGGTATGTAGCAGAGCTCCAAGTCAAACCCAAGTCCTTTGGAGTCCAGAGCCCATATTCTTAGACATTTCACACCCATTGGAAAAGCACCTATTCTCAGTCAGAAAGTCCAAGTTTGAGTCATAGCTCTCTGCCACTAATAAGTTATTATTATCAATTTTCTCCTTTCTTATCTGTGAAATAGGGAAATAATAATACCTATCATGCCAGGCCAAAGTAAGAATTAAATATGAAAAGTGATTTGTAAAGTGATACCGAATCTATATGGATATTTCTCATTGATATAAATATGATGCCTATTCTGTATGTTTGTTTTTAAATCACAATGAGAATTTTATTTCTTTAGATATGTGTATTCTACAAAAGCTAGACTTAAATGATTTTTGCTTGGAAAATAAATTTTATTTATTTCTTTAGATATGTGTATTCTACAAAAGCTAGACTTAAATGATTTTTGCTTGGAAAATAAAAGAGGCGTGAGGCAGATGAAGGAAGAAAGATTTGTTAGTTAATTGAGAAATTTTCAAGGGTATAAAGAAACGCTACCGATTTTTACACGTTGATCCAAGCCTAAGTAGTTACATAGTAATAAGGCATATTCTGTCATCATATTAAAATGAATGAAATTTTGTGTTAGTTTTTAACAAATCAACAGGGTTATTTAAGGTTTTACTTGTAGCTCTATTTTGACCTGTGTTTAGCACCATTTAGGCTTGCTAAAGCTACCTTAATCCTACTTGAACTTCTGTACCCCATTTCCCAGAGATTTGCAAGTCTTAAAAAACTGGCCTGTGGAGAGTGTGTTTGTTTAGTCCAGTTCCTTTCCCCACCCCCATTACCATTTTCTATTTTCGGCTTTCACCCTCCCCTCTTGTACCTGGCATGTTTCCCAAGAAGTGCTTCAGTTGCAAAGAAGGAAAATACTGACAGTGCATAATTTAAATGAGAGAGATGTGCCATGCCACATTTTCATTAAAATTACAGAAAAATCCAAGCTGTGTGGAGTTTAAGGGAGATCAGAATAGAGTCCAAAGTGCTATCATTACATTTTGTAGTGTTTTTTTAGCTCAATAAAGCAGCTGTCCTATATTTGCAAAATAGCTTGGAAATTGTTGGTCGTGAAAAAGGAAAGATGCACACTGGGTTTTTTCTTTCTTAATTTCAGTTTAGAGTTCTCTACTAGTTATAGGAATTAGAAAAAAATCAAAAAGTGCACAATTCCTATCATCTCTATTAGCATCTAAATCTGAAACGAAGAATATGTTGAATAGAGCTTCTAAAAGTTCATTGGAACAGAGTCTTGCTAACAGATTAACAAATTCAGACCCACAGATCAAATACTCCACTGGCTGATAAGCTTAATAAAACAATGGTACTTGTTCATAATGGTGTCCCAGTAAGCAAAAGAATTTCTGCCAACATAAGCAAAGCAACCAAATAAAGATGTGATTCTGGAAAAAAAAAAAAAA
>JAQZBX010062512.1:0-16873 GCA_029593785.1 Cabassous unicinctus
ACTTGCACCAATCCATTGAAGTAAATCCTGCAATTCTACATCACGGTCAGAAATTTCAAGTGAACTCTAGCCCCACTTAGGAGATACCCCTCACTATGAGGGAGCAGATAATTAATTTAATATATCTTAAGTTACAAGTAATTTAAATAATAACAATTTTTATCTCACATGACTGGAAGTCCAAAGATAGGATACAATCAAGGTCCCAGTTTTATTTCTCTCTGATTCTCTCAGCTCAGCCCTTCTCTGTGTGTGCCCATATTGGTCTCAGGATGGCTTCCTGTGTGGTCACTGCCTAAAGCCACTGGGGAAATACACTACCTTCTTCATATTCAGTGGTAGAAAAAGAAAAAAATTTCTTCCAATTATAAAATAGTAAGAACTTCCTTTTAGTCTGATTGGCTCAAAAGCACATGACCACCCAATATCAATAATAGTTGCTAGGCATATGTCATACATTTCTTAGCTTAATTTTTATTTATGAAACAATCAGTGGCAATGAGGTTAGGATTACCTTGATTGGCTTACATAATCAAGACTGATAAAGCTGAGGACAAGATCACCTCTCCTGGGTCACTTGGGCTAGTGTGGTTGGGAAGTGGATGATGGACACCTGAATAAAACCAGGGATCTGTAATAAAATGGGAAGAGGGAGGAAAGTGGATGAGGCTCAAGCGATTGGGCTCCCATCTACCATACAGGAGATCCAGGGTTCAATTCCCAGGGCCTCCTGGTGAAAAGCAAAAGCTGGCCCACACGGAGTACTGGCCTGTGCAGAGCACTGGCCCGTGCAGGAATACTGGTCTGCGCAGGAGAGCTGGCACAGCAAGATGATGCAACAAAAAGAGACACAGAAAACAGACAATATGAGACACAGCAGACCAGGGAGCTGAGGTGGTGCAAGAGATTGAACAGCCTGTCTCCACTCAGGAAGGTCCCAGGATCGGTTCCGGGTGCCACCTAAAGAGAAGACAAGCAGACACAGAAGAACACACAGAGAGCAGACAGCAAGCACAAAACATGAGTGGGGGGAGAAATAAACAAATAAATAAATCTTTTTAAAATGATGAGATAATATCATTAAAAAAAAAAAGGAAGGGGGAGAGTGGTAGCTGACTGGGTAGCTATCCAACCATGCCCACTACAATGATGTTTAACAGATGCTAATATTTCTCTCTCCAGTTCCCTCCTTTTCCTCACCCCCCAATGTGGACTCTTCAAGGTCATATACCAGAAACATTAGCTCCCAGTTTTCCAAGGAAAAGCTAAAGAAAGGACAAAACAAATAATTACATTAAACTGAAAGTAGCTAGCCATCTGAATTTTTAAAAGAGTAAGTTTATTATGTGAAGATGTAGAAATCAAATAGGAATCTAGGCTGAGATGAAAATTCCAAGGAGTCCTGGTTCAATATAAGGAAGAACTACTAAGAAACAGAGCTGACTGTATCTGAAATTGACTGCTTTGCAAGTTATTGAGCTCCCTATTACCAGAAGTGTCTATGGACCTGCTGAATGACCTGTATGGATATTGCAGAGGAGACGTCTAATAGGAGATTAGAAGAAATGACTGAGAAGGTCACTTCCAACTCTACTATGTTATATTCTATGATGGATCTTCAATTCAGCTCAAAATAAATCAACAAACACCTCTCAGCAAAGAATTTAAGGCATATTGTGAGAGACATGGCTTGTCAATGAGATACATTAGATTCAGATTTGATGGACAACCAATCAATGAGATAGACTCACCTGTGCAATAGAGATGACCAGTGAAGATACTACTGATGAATTCCAGCAGTGTCTAGTCCAGTGAACTAGATGGTTTGTCTTTACAGAAGAGGAATTTAGAGAATGATTTCTTACCTCATCCTGTTTGTCCTTGGATTTGCTTTTAAATAGAAAGCAAATGAATATGCCAAGCAAAAGATTTTCCTGAAACTTGAGACTCTATGTACCAAAATGATTTTTCTCTCTTTGGTATTCTCTCTGTGCATCTTAGAACTTCATCTGCAGGGTTCAATCTACATTCTCAAGTAAACTGGTATGAGTTGCCTTCATTTACCAAAGCAGGAGTTGTTTATTTTCCATATCAATCCTTTCTAAATCTGTTGCTCAAATGACTTTAAGCCGTGATCTTAGCTCCCACCATTCAATCAGCTCTTTTGAAGCGGGAGTCCCAGCTTAAGGCTCAACTCTGCTCGCCATAGGATTCAAGTTTGTCTGAGAACATTGGAAGAATGATGAGGAGTACCTGCCAGGATTTACTTGCATGGGAAACCAAGGAAAGAATTTATCTTTAGGGTTTAAATCTACTATTGTACTATGTGTCTTACATATGCACCCTCATTTTTCTCTCCTTTCTTGCCTTAAGTATTTTTTATTATTCCTCTATACCCATATCAGCTTGTTAATTGTTTTAGTAGTTTCCCTAGAGTGGTTGTTCTCAAAGTGTGATCTACAGACCTCTGACAGCCCCTGATACTTCTTCAGGAGATCCACAAGGTCAAAACTATTTTCATAATAACAGTAAAATGTTATTTGTCCTTTTCACTGTGTTGACATTTGCACTGATGGTGAAAAGCTGTGGTGGGAAACTTGCTGATGACTTAACACAAATCAAGGCAGTGCACACAATTCTACTAGTCCATCTTTGTATTCTTTACCGCCATGAATTTGAAAGGGGAAAAAAGTCAGTTTCACTTAAGAATGTCCTTAATGAAACAGTAAAAAATATTAATTTTTTAAAACTCAACTTTTGAATACATATTTCTTAATATTCTGTGTGACAAAATGGGAAGTACATATAAAGCACGTCTGCTGCATACTGAAGTATGATGGCTGAATCAAGGAAAATCGTGCATTTGTTTGAGCTGCAAGCTGAGCTAGCTGAGTTTTTCAGAGAATGCCATTTTTAATTGAAAGAACAACTGAGAGATGAATTACGGTTTATTCAGACTTAAGTATTTTACACATATTTTCTAAAAAATGAACAAAGTGAGCCTATCACTTCCAAGTTATCTGATAGCATTTGTGGCCAATGATAAAATTCAAGCTTTCAAGCAAAATTTGGAATTCTTTAAAACCTATATGTGTCAGAGTAAGCGATCCCATATCTAAAGACTTTGAAGAAGAGATTGGTGGAACTATTAAACAATATGTTTTTTGATACTGTATACCAAAATGTGTAATCTTTTGGAAGATCTGCATAACCCTAGGAACCAAAATTTTTCAAATGACCAATACATGATGTTACAAAATCATGTATGCATAAAAAAATCCATTCAAAATGCAAAATAGATGAATGGATTTTAATGTAACAGAGTAGGGAGATTTCACTGATATGGTTTCAAATTACACATTATAAGTAACCTTAAAAAACACCATTTGTTGAATTTTGTTGTATTGTTTGAGGAGAATAGCCACAGATATCTGAAAAGGCAAATTCTCTTTTTTCCAACCATATGTCTGCGTAAGGTCAGATTTTTTTAATATTTTTCAGTAAATCAACATATGGCAATAGACTGAATGCAAAAGCAAATATGAGAATCTAGCTCTCTTCTTTTAAACTAGATGTTAAAGAAATTTGTAAATATGTAAATAAAATAATGTCAATCTTTCCAGCACATTTTTTTAATTTTAGAAAATATAATTTTCACAGAAATTTTACTTCTGTCATGTAAAATTCTCACTACTTTTATGTTTAAATGAATTAATTAACATCTAAATTTTTTTTAGTTTCACTTTCTAATATGGTAATCACTGGTAGATATAACCCAAATATCAAAAGCTCTCTGTGATCCTCAATAATTTTTTAAGAATGTAAAGGGGTCCTGAGATAAAGAATAATTACAAGTTGCTGGTCTAAAGATTGCAATACGCATCCTTGACTTATTAAAGCCCTATGTAAGTTAGCACTTTTACTACTTCCTGGACAATACAAGGACGATTTTCATTCCAACTATGCCCTTCCTGCCTTTTGTGCTATTGTCTTATTCCTTTTAAGAATAAGACAGAGTATTTTAATTATATGTATGTTTAAACCCCACACGGCTTTATTTGAACTGTTTCATATGGTCAATATTTATTAGGTTTACTCACATATATACCCTTTCCATTACCCTTCATTCTTTCCTGCATTCCCTTGCTTCTATCTGGAATCAATTTCATTTTACCTAAAGAGCTACCCTAAGTATTTTCTTTAGTATGAGTTTGCCAGTTTTGAATTCTCTCAGTTTTTGTTTGTCTGAAAATATTATTTTTACTTCATTCCTGCAAGATACTTTTTACTCTCTCTAGAATTCTAGGTTACCATTTATTTTATTTCAGTATGTTGAGAATGTCACTCCACTAATTTCTGGTTTTCATAGTTTCTATTGAGGAGCTATCTGTCAGTTATACTGTTGCTCCTCTAAATATATTGTTCTCATAACCAAGATGATTTTAAGATTCTCTCTTAGCATTTGGTTTTCAGAATTTACTATGATATGACCAATGTGGTTTGCCTTTTTTCTGGTTGAGGTTTTTGTTTTGTTTTGTTTTGTTTTTTTTTAAGCACTCCTTGAATCTTTAATTTATTTGTCTTCAGCAAGTTTGGAATAGTTTAAGCCAAAATCTCTTCAAATATTGACTCCTTCACTCTCTCCTCTCCTTCTGGGATTCTAATGATATTTTTGTTACACTTCTTTTTTTATCATATCTGGTGTGTATCTATCTTTTTTTCTGTATTTTCTATCTTTTTTTTTCTCATTCTGCTTTAGTCGAGGCATTTGTTCAGACCTATATTCCAATTCATTAACTTTCTCTTTGTCTGCATCTCTTCCAGCGTTTGGCAAACTACAGCACCCAGAACAAATCCTAGCCCACATCTTGCTTTTGAACATGTAGCCCATGAGCTAAGCATATTTTTTTCATTTTTAAAGAATTATAAAATAAAACAAAAGCCAAAGAAGAACACAGAATAGATATTATATGTGATCTGCAAAATATTTAATGTCTGTCCCAAAACAGAAAAATTTTTGCTGACTTTTGATTTTAATCTGCTGTTAAATACATCTGTTGAGATCTTGATTTCTGTTACTGAATTTTTCTGCTGCAATTTTCCATTTGTTTTGTTTCTATAAATTCTAGTTATATGGTGATATTTCCCACACTGTCCTCTAATAACTTATATAGTTTATTCACAGCTTTTAAAAGCCCAATATCTGGATCTTCTACAGAATTGTTTCAAGTGTCTGGTTGTCCTGGCTGGTCACTAGGTCTTATCTTATAGTATGACTATTATTTTTTATTGAATGCCCAACATGGTGTGTGAAAAACTGTAGAGATAATGTGAGTCTCTAAACAATGCAATCTTTCCATAAAGAGGATTTTTTCCCTAGATAACACCAAAATACATTTCTAGGATTATTAAAGAAAGAATAGCACTATGGTAGCTTTTTCAGAAAAATCCCAAAACTCACAAAGGTAAACATAGGCATGTGGCATTTTACATTGTACCCACTGAATAACAGTAACTCGATAATACGGTATAATTACTATAACTTCTTGACCAACTTTATATCTTGTAATGACATATTTGCCCCCAACAGCTACCATTCCAATTCCACAGGGTATCCTCCAGTGAGATAAGCTGTACAATGACCACTCTTTTCAAACTATTTCAGACCATTCCCATATTCTTGAATCATAATTTCTTGCTTTTCCACTTTCTGTTTTTTAAAATTTTATCCTTTCTTGTACAGATGAAACCAGTCTTTTTTACTGACAGATATACAACACTCTTTGCTCCTAAATATTCTGCAACCTTATCAAATTCTGGCTTATTGGCAACAAGCCCTTCTTTTGTGGGAATGTTTATTCCCATGAAGCATGGATATCTAATTGTACCTCTTTTGCACCAGATTCTTTGAGCAATTTTATTATGGGAGAGATGGAATTGCCTCTCACAATAGAATCATCTACAAGCACAATTCTTTTGCCTATAAAGTTGTCTGACAATACTCCAAATTGTTTTGCAACACCAAGTTGTCTTAACCGCATATTTGGTTGAATGAAGGTTCTTCCTACATATCGGTTTTTACACAGCACTTCCACATATGGAAGTCCGGGAACAGTGCTGACCAAATCTGCAACCATAGGTGCTTCAATTGCCAACTGCTGACCACAACGGTATCTGACGGTGTAACCATTTGGCCTTCAAATATACTATCTGGTCTCGCAAAATAAACATATTCAAATATACAAAAAGCCACGGGATTTCCTTCAGACCATGAGATAGTATCAAGAGTTTGGACATTATGCTTGGATATTTTCACAATTTCTCCAGGCAAGACTTCACAGTAATATATTGCACCAACAGATGAAAAGTTACAAGATTGTGTAGATATCACATCCTTCTGTTTCTGAGGGTTTTTTCTCTTTTTCGTTTATATCAGACACATGAATAAGATGACCAAAGCATAGAGGTCGGTTTCCATAAGGATCTCAGACTGCATATATAACATCTCTATGCATGATAAGCAGGGAGTATGCTGTAGGTGCCTCCTTCATTAAGTTTTTAATCCTTGCTACCCAGTCTGAGTGTCATCTCGTTCCTGAGGATGGCTATATGCCAGTAATTGGGTAATCATTTCACTATTGAAACTTGTCGACAGACCAATACCATGACGCAGAAGCTTTTTCCTTAATCAGGCAGCATTAACCAATTCGCCATTATGTGCCACTGCTATTTTCCCATGAAGTGTTTCAACAACAAAAGGCTGACAATTTTCTAATTCACAGTTTCTTGCAGTAGCATACCTCACATGTCAAATTCCGAGATTTGAAGTATATAATTTCTTTAAATTGTCTTCTGTAAAGATGTGATTAACAAGGCCCATACTCTTGTGTATTTTGAATGTTGGAACTGTATTCTCATCACTGGTCACAACACCAGCACTCTTCTGACCCCGGTGCTGCAGTCCCACGAGTCCCAGGGTGATCACCTGTGGTACATCAAACCAGCAGCCTCCTCAGCCCATGCGTCCCAAAGTGGCTTCCTTCCTTGCATCTCAACTCTCCCTACTGCTGTGGTGCGTGCTTTCCCTAATTAAGTGTGATAGCTCGCCTCCGGCCACCCTGCCCGGTCCCCTCCAGGCCCACCAATCCATAAAGAGGATTTTACTTTTGTTTATGACAAGTTATTATGCTGAGGGCATTTCAGCTTAATCTGATCTATGATAGAATTGTTTTAAGGCTGTGTTTTAGTCATTGTCTGAGGAATAATTTATCTCTGGTTCACACTTCCTTTTAAAAATATGTAGGGGCAACAAGTGAAAGCCTGGGGTGTTTTCAAGACCCTTCCAGAACTTCAATTTTTCTTCCCAGACATAAGTTTGTCAAAAGTTCTCAGTTTTTCAGTCTAATGGCTATTGCTTAGGCTAGGGGCAGATCTTGAATTGATTCAAGGATGTGTTTCAGCCAAAAAGGCATTTGACAAAATCCACCACACTTTCATGATAAAAACACTTAGAAAAATAAGAATGGAAGGAAACTTCCTCAACATGATAAAAGGGATTTATGAAAAACCCACAGCTAACATTATAATCAATGGTGAAAAACTAAAAGCTTGTCCCCCAAGATCAAGAACAATATGAGGATGCCCACTTTTACCATTGATATTCAACACCATTCCACAAGTTTTAGCCAGAGCAAATACACAATAAAAAGAAATAAAAGGCATGCAAATTGGAAAGGAAAAGTGAAATCATCTCTATTTGTAGATGACGAGACCCTTTGTATAGAAATCGCAAATTATACACAAGAAAACTGTTAGAGCTAATATAAAATAGAGCAAAGTTGCAGGGTACAAGATTAACACAAAAAACTTAGTTGTGTTTCTATACACTAGTAATGAACTATCTGAAATGGAAATTAAGAAACCAATTCCTTTTAGCACAGCATCTGTAATAGTTAAATTCATTGTCAAGTTGGCTAGGTTATGGTGTGCAGTTGATTGGTCAAGCAAGCACTGACCTGATTGTTATTGTGAGGGTATTTTGTGGATTTAAATCATTAGCCAGTTGATAGCATCTATGGCTGATTATCTCTACAATCAACAAAGAAGACTGCCTTCAGCAATGAGAGAAGTCTCATCCAATCATATGAAGACCTTAAGAGGAGACCTGATAATTTCAGCAGTTGAAAACAAGAAATTCGGGAAGCGGGTGTGGCTCAATCGATGGAGCTCCCGTTTACCATATGGGAGGCCCCGGGTTCGCTTCCCGGGGCCTGCTTGTGGGGGCAGGCCGGCCCGCGTGGTGCCGTGGGCTGATGCAGCAAGATCTCACAGCAAGGGGGAGATAAGCAAACACAGAAAAAACACAGCAAATGGACACGGCAAAACACAAGCAGCAAGGGGGGGATAAATAAATAAATAAATAAATAAATCTTTAAAAAAAAAAAAAAGAAATAAAACAAGAAATTCTATCTCTACCTCAGCGGGCTAGCCAGGTTCTCCTGAGGAATCCATCAAAACCTTCATTGGCATTCCCAACTTGCAGCCTGCCCTATGGAATTCAGACTGCCTATTCCCACAGTCACATGAGTCAATTCCTATGAAAAGTCTCAATATTTACATACGTGTGTGTGTGTGTCTGTGTGTCCTGTCAGTTCTTATTCTCTGGAGAACTCTGGCTAATACAGATTTTTTTTCAGATGTTCAATGTTTATTTTTTTAATATAGATTTTTATTTTTTTTTAAAGATACATAGATTAGATAAATGTTACATAAAAAATATAGGGGATTCCCATATGCCCCGCTCCCAACCCCTCCCACATTTTCCCACATTAACATCCTTCATTAGTGTGGTACATTTGTGACAATTGGTGAACACATTTTGGAGCATTGCCACTAAGCGTGGATTATAGTTTACATTGTGGTTTACACTCTCTCCCACAAAATTTTCTAAGTTATGACAAGATATATAATGGCTTGTATCTGTCATTGCAATGGTATTCAGGACAATTCCCAAGTCCCAAAAATGTCCCCATATTATACCTGTTTTTCCCTCTCCCTCCCCTCAGAACCTCCAGTGGCCACTGCCTCCACATCAATGATAAAATTTCTTCTATTGCTAGAATTACAATATGTCTCTACTAGAATACAGTAAGTCTACCCTAGTCCATCATTCATTCCCCAATCCTGAGGATTCTGGCATGGTGATGCCCACGCCACCTCTAATTTAGAGGGGGCTTAGATCATTTGGGGCTCATGAATGGGACGATCTTGCTTGCAGTTGCAGACTCTCTCTGTTCCTTGGGATGGTTGTTGTCCATCATCATCTCCTTGTTAGTTGTACTGGGTGAGTCCAATGAACTGTAGAGTAAGTGTTGCAACTCTTGAGATTCAGGGCCCAGCTGGCACATAGACAGCCCAAAGAATTGACGGGCCTTGATACTGATGAATGTACTTATGAACCCTTACTTCTGAAATTGAAACTTAGCCTAGTATTATAGGGTGCCTAAAAGTTACCTCCTGAGAGCTTCCTTGTTGCTCAAATGTGGTCTTTCTCTAAGCCAAACTCAGCATATAAATGCTAATATAGATTTGGTACCAGGAGTGGTTCTTAAGAAATAGACTCTTAAGGATGAGATTTTTGAATTGGTTCTGGAGTTTTTGGAATTGGTTCTCTAATTTGATTTGTTTAAAAGTGGCACTAATGAATATTTCTGATTATCAGAATGGCACTAATAGTCCATGGTGTGAACTGGCAATAAAGATATGCAAATATCACCATTGGATATAGCTACTCAAATGCTTATAAGAGGCAAGGGTCCGGTTGACAGTGTACTTCATAACTTAAGAGAGTTTTGTGGCATTAAGAAGAATAATGATGTTGGCTGGGTGTTCTTAAACATGCTGGATACAGTTGTTAGAGAAAGGAATGAGCTCAAGGTTTCAAATTCCCAACTTAATCACTGCATGAAGGACATGAAAGTTTCTATGTGTGCCCTGAAAGAAACTGTTTCTAATAGCCACAGATGAGAGATTTTTGAAAACTTAACTCAGAATCTCATTGTCCAAGTATGTGAATTACAATGTAAATTGAATTTCCAACCTTGCAAAGTAACTGCTATTAAAGTGAGGACATTTATTGGGAAGGAATGGGATCCTAAAAATTGGAATGGGGACATAAGAGCTGCTGCTAATGATGGTGGGGACATTGAAACCCTGGATTTGGCTGAGTCTTCTTTGCCAGATAAACCTGTTAGCATATGTCCTAAGAAATCAGCCACTTGACCTCCAATCTGTCCTGAGTAGTCAGCCATACCTTCCTCCTCCATCTGAAGAGATTAACCCCACTGGCCTGATATACCTGTAACTGCCTATCCTAAGGAAACAGCCCTCACAACTCCATCTGAAGAGCTTAATCTTGCTTCAACAGATGAAACTCTAATGGAATGCCCAGAGGTAATTGGCTTGCCAGACAATGCTAATGCCTTTCTTGACCCACCCCCTTTTCTTCTACACCTATAACTAGATGAAGTCCCAACAGGCCCTGAAAAATGAGGTACAAAGTGTGACCCATGAGGAAGTGCACTACAATCCAAAAGAACTGCATGATTTTTCCAATTCATATAGACAAATATCAGAGGAATATGTGTTAGAAAGGGTATTAAGGTTGTGGGATAAAGGTGGAAGGAGCATAACATTGGAACAGGCTGAATTTATTGATATGGGCCCACTAAGCAGAGATTCTGAATTCAATGTTTTGTTTTGTTTTTTTTTAAGATTTATTTATTTATTTATTTATCCCCCCCCTTGCTGCTTGTGTTTGCTGTGTCCATTCGCTGTGTTTTTTTTTTTCTGTGTCTGCTTATCTCCCCCTTGCTGTGAGGTCTTGCTGCATCAGCCCACCGCTCCGCGCAGGCTGGCCTGCCCTCACAAGGAGGCCCCAGGAAGCAAACCTGGGGCCTCTCATATGGTAAACGGGAGCTCTATCGATTGAGCCACACCCGCTTCCCTGAATTCAATGTTGTAAATTGAGGAGTTAGAAGGGACTCTAACAGTTTGTTCAGGTGGGTGGCTGAAGCATGTACCAAAAGGTGGCCTACATTACCTGAAGTTGAAATACTAGAACTTCCCTGGTATAACGTAGATAAGGGAATCCAAAGGCTTAGAGAGACTGGAGTGGATAAATCATGTAAGACCAGTGCTCTCACCCAGGAATATCCAGAAAACACACCTTTCACCAGGACTTTGAGGTATAAATTTGTGAGACTAACTCCACCTCCCCAGAAGAACTCTGTGGTTGCTCTTCTTTGTAGGTAGGATATTACTGTGGAAACTGTTGGCACTGAACTGGGATCCTTATACACAATGAAGGGTAACCAGATCCTGAGTCAGCAGGAGCCAAGTGGCAGCACTTAATCACCAGGAAGCTGTATATGCTCTAAATTGGTGTGCACTCAATGGTGCTGTTTCTCCCATAGCCAGGATTCATAGATCCAGAAATCAAGTGGTGGAAATGTGAGTGGCACCACTTAGTATTACCCCTAGTGATCCACTAAAAAAACTTTTTGCAACCTTAAGCTCGGCTGGTCTATGTGTCTTAGTTCCAAAAGGAGGAGTGCTTCCACCAGGAAATACAACAATGATTCCATTAAACTGGAAGTTAAGACTCCCACCTGGCCCCTCTGAGCTCCTTAGGCCTCTGAATCAACAAAGAAGGGAATTTCTGTACTGGCTGGGGTGATTGATCCTGCCTATCAAGGGGAAATTGGGCTACTACCATACAGTGTAGGTAAAGAAGAGTTTGCCTGGAATACAGGAGATCCCTTAGGATATCTCTTAATACTACCATACCCTGTGATTAAAGTCAATGGAAAACTGTAACAACCCAATCCAGCCAGGGCTACCAATGGCTCAGAACCTTCAAAAATGATGTTTTGGGTCACTCCACCAAAAATCCTTGACTAGCTGAGGAGGTTGCTGAGTGCAAAGGGAATATGAAATGGGTAGTGGAAGAAGGTAGTTATAAATCCAAGATACAACCATATGACCAATTGCAGAAATGAGGACTATAATAATGAGTATTTCTTATTTGTTTTGTTATGAATCTGTGTGTATATATACATAAAGCAAAGATCTTTGATTTCTTCCCTATCTTATCCCCTTATTATATAATATAAGATGTATCAATTTTATGTCATAGTATTTAAGTTACAGGATCTCAAATTTAAGTTTGAATATCACCCAAGGACTTGCATCCTCTTCTGGGGAAATGATTAGTGTATTTCTAGATGTACATGGGACAGTTAAATTATGTTAGCGAAAGTATTACTGTTGTTTTTATTTAGAGATTAAGTGTGTTTTAAGGAGATGTCTATGAGTACCAGGATGACAAGGGGTGGGCTGTGATGGCTAAGTTCATGGCCACTTGGCTAGGTTATGGTATCCAGTTGTTTGGTCAAGCAAGTACTAGCCTAATGGTTACTGTGAGGGTATTTCATGGATTTAAATCATTAGTCTGTTGATTGTATCTATTGCTTATTACAACTACCATCAACAAAGGAGATTGCCTTCAGCAAGGAGAGATGTCTCATCCAAGCAGTTGAAGGCCATAAAGGGAGACCTGCTGGATTTCACAACCAGAAGGAAGAAGTTCTATATCTACTTCAGCCAGCCACCTCCTCCTGGGAAATTCATCAAACACTTCATTGAGGTTCCCAACCTGTGGAATTTGGACCTGCCAATCCCCATGGTCAAATGAGCCAATTCCTTTAATAAAACTCTTAATATTTGTGTATGCACGTGCACACACACACAAATCCTGTTGGTTCTGTTTGTCTAGAGAACTTTAAAATACAGCATCTAAAAGAAAAAAATAAATTTAATCAAGGAGGCCAAAGACTTGCACATTGAAAACTACAAAATACTGCTTAAAGAAATTAAAAATGACCTAAATAATGACAATACATCCTGTGTTCATGGATTGAAGACTTTATACTGCTAAAAGCAATATAAAAATTGCAAAGCAATTTTCAGATTCAATGCAATCCTTATCAAAATCCCAGTAGCCTTTTTTTTTCAAACAGAAATGGAAAAGCTGTCCTCAAATTCACGGAGCCTCAAATAGGTAAAACAAACTCAAAAAAAATGTATATATGGACTAAAGTAGATATATTATTTTTCTATTATAGACTTATTATTACTCTAGCAATGGAAGAACTTTTATCATTTATACAAAGGCAGTGGCCACCAGAGGTTCTGAGGGGAGGGAGAGGGAAGAACAGGTGTAACATGGGGGCATTTTTGGGACATTGGAATTGTCCTGAATGACATTGCAATGATGGATACAGGCCAGTATACATTTTGTCATAATCTATAAAATTGTGTGGGGCAGAGTGTAAACCATAATGTAAACTATAGCCCAAGGTTAGTAGCAATGCTTCAATATGTGTTCATCAATTGTAACAAATGTACCACACTAATGAAGGAGGTTGTTAGTATGGGAAAATGTGGGAGGGGTAGGGAGCAGGGCATATGGGAATCCCTTATATTTTTGATGTAACATTTATGTAATCTAAAGCTTCTTCAAAAATAAAAATAATTTTAAAAAAGAATATAGTGGGAGGTTGCAAACTTCCTGGTTTCAAAACTTACTACAAAGCTACAGTTTTCAAAACAGTATGGTCCTGACATAAGGACAGACATATAGAACAATGGAATTGAACTGAGAATCCAGAAATGAACCCACACATCTATGGCCAACTGATTTTTCTCAATGGTGCCAAATACATTAAATGAGGAAAGAATAGTCTCTTCAACAAATAGTGGTGAGAAAACTGTATATCCACATGCAGAAGAATGAAGCTAGACCCCTACCTCACATTGTATAGAAAAATTAACTCAGAATGGATCAAGGACCTAAGCATAGGAGCTAAAACCATAAACATAGGAGGAAACCTTCATAATCTTAAGTTTGGCAATAACTTCTTAGATATAACAGCAAAACTCAAATCAACAAAAGAAAAAATGGATAAGCTGGATTTCATCAACACCAGAAACTTTTGTGCATCAAAAGACATTATCAAGATGTTAAGCAACCACCTACAGAATGGGAGAAAATAGTTTAAAAATCATACATCAGATAAGCAATTAATATCCCAAATATTTAAAGAACTGCTACAATTCAACAACAAAAACACTAACAACCCAGTTAAAAATAGGCCAAGGACTTGAATAGACATTTTTTCAAAGAATATACACAAATGGTCAATAAGCACATGAAAAGATGCTCAACATCCTTAGTCATTAGGCAAATGCAAATCAAAACCACAATGAGATACCATTTCACACCCACTAGAATGGCTATTATTTTTAAAAGGGGAAATAAGTTTTGGTGAGAATGTAGAGAAATTTGTATACTCATACAATACTGGTGGGAATGTAAAATGCAGCCACTGTGGAAAATAGTTTGGCAGTTCCTCAAAAACCCACACACAGAAATATCACATGACTGAAATCCCACTTCTAGCTATATACCCCCAAAATTGAAAACAAGAACTTAAACATATACTTATACACTAATGTTCTTAGAAGCATTAGTCACAATAGGCAATTATGGAAACAACCCAAGTGCCCATCAACAGATGAATGGCTAAACAAAATTTGGTATATCCATACAAGGGAATATTACTCAGTCATATAAAGGAATGATGTTCTGACACATGCTACAACATTGATGAACCTCGACATCATTGTGTTGAATGAAAGAAGCCAGACACAAAAACACAAATACTGTATGATTTCACTCATATTTAGTACCTAGAATAAGCAAATTCAGAGACAGAATGTAAATTAGAGGCTACCAGGAATCAGGGGAGGTGGTAGTAGGGAGTTTTTGATCAATAAATACAGAGTTTTTATTTGGAGTCATGCAAATCTTGGTAATGGATTGTGGTGATTATAGAAAACATTGTGAAAATAATTAATATTACTGAAGTACACACTTAAAAATGGTTGAAATGGGAAATTTTTTGTTATCTATATGCTACTACAATTTAAAGAAAAAGAAGGATGGGTTTCTGGGTTTAATTGGACTGGTCTATTCTTGGTGTGCTCTCACTCCTGGGGTATGTAGCTGTCCAGGGATCCAAACTGAAAGTCCAATGTGTCTACCAGGGCCTTGTTCCACCCTGACTGGCACCGAACACCAAATTTTGTTTCACCAGCCCTGTGAGACTGCCAAAACATCTCTGCTCAGGTTGTCAGCCTATTCAGCTTCTGCTTGCGAGTCAGCAAATTCAATGAGGTAAATAGTTGTACTGCATGTTAGGCTCACCTCTCTGAGCTTCCTTGGCTTCCCTGATGCTTTTGATTTTTCTCATTTTCATCCTTGAGAAAGCTGATCTGATACAAGCTTATCTACTATTACCAGAGTTGTCAGAATTAAATCTAACATTATCCTATAGGATGAGAGGACCACAGCCTAAAACCTTGATCTAATAATAATGTCTCAATGTTGGAAGAAAGAAAAGTGGGAAAAGTAGAGGAGGAGACATTCTGAGCATAGCAGAGTATGTTTTACACAGAAAGTTTTCCATCCCTAGTGGCTTCGGATTGGGAATCAGCTGTAATAAAGTATGTGATGCTTGATTCTATATGAAACATGTTTCTCAGTGTCAGCAGCTCTGGAAATACTGGCAATGAAAAAGGAAGTGGCAGTTTTTTCATTGTATTCAATATCGAGAATTTATATCCTTTGTATAAACTTCACCCTCTCAGCCTTATATTCTGGAAGTCTTAGTATAGATATCAACAATATTGACAGCAGCATTGTTGTCTTCACTGGCCCCTGAGGCAATAGCTACATCTTTTAGCATTGTCAGTTATTTGCAACATTATCCCATGAACCAGAGCAGAAAAGCAGGGAAGTGATAGGCATACATGACAACCAGGATAGCTAGTTCTCAGAGCACAGATGAGATATCCTTAGGGACTCTCTAAAACAGTTGGGGCTCCGTATATAAATCCGGTCATGGCACTGGGTTTCTTGAGTGAAAAAGCAGAATTTTAGAAATGCTGTTTTTCTGGCTATTGTCATGACCTGGTTCTTATCACCAGGTTAATGTGGCCTGGGAAACCTGGGTTGTGTATGTAAATATTTCAAGGTATTTCTTTCCATATTCATTTCTAAGAAACATTTAGCCAGCATCTTGGCACTACCAACTTCCCTAGGGACAGGGAGAACAAATGATAACTACTTTCTAAATAGGTCATAAAACGAAACAACAGGTATGAGGGCTTGGTGTGCCCATTCACTTAGTGCAGTCATCAGTACCCCCTTTATTTGACTGTACAGCTACTAATTATTTTGCTGCTCCTCTTCTTCCCCATAGTGATCTGTACTCTTTGAACTAAAGTCTCAATACTCATGGAAGCACAGGTGGTGGCCTTGGTGCTGTTCATTGACACACTTTAAGAAAATGAACAAACCAACAAAATCCTAAAAGGCCTAAATAATAAAGTTCCAATGGCCTCCTGTGACAAATAATAAATTAGAAGATAAAACTGCTTTGCATCATTTAGATTTCAAGCCACCTGAAAGGTAATGTGCTTCTCAGAGACCTGAATAAAGCAAACTGGTATTCTAACTCCCCATGTATACTGGAAATTTTACTGCTTATTGGAAGCCACTGCATCCCATACTTTCTGCCTATGTACGTCCAGTCTTGGTATTCCATTCCTCACTCAGGGACAGAACTTGTGATCTTGGCCCAAGCCCTTCATGGATTGCATTCTCTTGGCCACAGTGAATGGTTCAAGAATGATATTAGTTGATGTGATGAGTGTTCTAGGAAGGAGACTCTTGTTATTCTTCACTGCA
>JAQZBX010062513.1:0-16875 GCA_029593785.1 Cabassous unicinctus
AGATCTGAATCATGAGCACCCACCTAGATCGATGCCATCTTGGTCTAAATCTCTTTGATATAATTGATCATCACTAACCTCTTACTGAAATTAGTACTATATGATTTCAATAATTTTAAAAAAATGTTTTATGCAGTGTTGCTAAACCTGCTGTATGTAGGAATTTCCTATATCTGACCCCATCAGGCCTATGATTGCATCAAGATTCAACAGAATACCTACAGCTCTTATATTTAATATACAATCCTTGAAATATAAATCAGGAAACTGGCTTGATTTATCTCTCATGAAACCATGACTCTGATCCTGATGTAAGTAAGCTTCCACCTGGCTCACTATGTGTATGTATTTGTAAATATTTCAAGTCTAACAGAAATGCCAAAATGGGCAAATACTAAGAAAAGTCCTGAAGATTCAAATAGCAACAAAGTTCTTAAGTCTTTACATTATGGTAGGCAAAATGGAAATTCAACCCTATTATAATTGCTTCTAAAATATTATTTAAGAAATTTAAACAAAACTAAAATGATTTGTTTTAATTCATTGTTATATAAATTCCAACTGTGTTATAAGTTGATTTTCCTTTAATAGTAATGCCTTCTGTTTTAAATTATGTACACAAAATTTTGTGTATTTTCCAAGTATATGGCAAAAAGTGTTTATACTTAAAATTATGAATAAGTAGGGACAAAATAAAGAATTGAACAATAGTCGCAATAAGTAACTCGCTCTTTAGTAGTATATATTCTTAACCTAAAGATAAGGAAAGTTTCCCTTGTTAGCTTCCCAAAATCAAGGCCTTTAAGCTGGTTTATTCAATTTTCCTATGCAGAGAGCATTTTAAAATTTCTGCTCATAAAAGAAACACAATTTTCTTGTGAAACCGTGTTTTGACCTGAATGGTGGTTTGAAGTTGACCTGACTCACGTGCCAGACTTTGTTTTGTCCCATCTTGAAACTTTCTCTGGGCTAGGGTGACTTCTGAAGCTATTTGATACAAAGCTTTTTTATTCAAATATAGCCACATTAACCATCATTAGAGACAACTGACTGGCAACCATCAGATTGACATGATGGTTAATTTTACATATCAACTTGACTGTGTTATAGTGCCCAGTTTTTCTGTCATACAATGGCATAGATGTCTCCATATTTTATAAATAGATTGAAATCTACAATTGGCTGGCTTTTAAGAAAAGCAGATTACTCTGGATAATGTAGGTGTACCTTATCCAATATATTGGATAGATTAAATGCATAAAATTGAAGGTTCCAGAAGGATGAAATTCTGTCTCAAGACTACACCTGTCATTCTCTCCTGAGTTTGCAAACTAAGGAATTCATACTCAAGACATCAAAATCACTATTACAGGGAGAGTTGCACTATTACAGCAGAGTTGCAGCCAACACCTACTTTCAAGTTCATCAGAACCATCCAGGACAACTAACAAAAGGACGATAAGGGACAAATCACATCTCAAAAAACAGAGAGCATATACACCTGTAAGACAGTTCCATCCATCTGTCTCATGGGATCTAAGTCCCCTCTCAATGGGAAGCAGAATGGGCATCACCATCCCAAAGTCCTCAACATCAAGGAATACACATACATAAGGAGGGAATGCAAGTAGAGACCAAATTAGTCTTATTATTATTCTAGTAATCAAAGAAATTGTAACATTGATATAAAGACAGTGGTCACCAGAGGTTCTGAGGGAAGGGAGAGAGAAGAAAAGGTGTAACATGGAGCATTTTGAGGACATTGAATTTGTTCTGCATGATATTGCAATGACGGATACAAGCCATTATACGTTTTCTCAAAATGTATAATTCCACTCTGCACAGCACCATAAAATTCTGAGGTTCAAAGTGTAAACAATAATGTAAACTATAGACCACGGTTAGAAGCAATGCTTCAGGATGTTTTCATCAATTGTAACAATATACTACACTAATGAAAGAATTTGTTAATGGGAGAAATTGTGGGAGTGGGAGGGAGTGGGTCATATGGGAATCCCCCAATTTTTTTTAAAACAATTTATTGAAGTAAATCATTCATCCATGAACATGCATAAACTATAAGTGCTCAGTAAACATTGTGAACTTGCAAAACAAACATGCATAACATCATACAGGGCTCCCACACATCACCCACCCCCAAACACCCTTGTTGTGGAACAATTGTTAACAAATTATGAAAGAGCATCATCAAAGTATCACTACAAACTATAGTCCATATCTTCCTCCCCTATACATTTTTTAAAGGATTTATTTATCTATTTATTTACTTTTATCCATTTTTACATCCCTATTTTTGCTGTTTCTGTGTCCATTCACTGGCCAACTATCTCTGTCCATTTCTTGCCCTTTCTTCTCATCTTTCTGCTATCTTCACTGGGATTCAATCCTCAGAATCTCCAATGTGGGAGAGAGGAGTCCTACCACCTGAGCCACCTTAGTTCCTGGTTTTTCAGTGTCTCGTCTTGGCTCTCCCTTGTGTCACTCTCCTGTTACATCATCATCTTGCTGCATGGCTTGTGGGGCCTGACGATGCACCTGTACATGGGGCCTGGTGGCACACCCACACATGGGGCCTGGCAGCTCACCCACTTGTGGGGCCTGGTGGCACACCTGCACATGGGGCCTGGCGGCACCTCCACAGACAGGGCCTGATGGCTCACCCATGCAGGGGCCTAGTAGCCCATGCTCCTTCTATATTTTTCTTTTTTCTTTTTAATTTTTTACCTGGAGGTCCTGGGGATTGAACACAAGTCCCTCCATATGGGAGATGGATGCCCAACCACCCGAGCCACATCTGTCCCCCTGTGATATCTCTTAAGATTGACCAAAGATACCCAAAGTTACAGCCTTCTCCCATATAGGATGGTCATATAATAAATCAGGCTTAGTTTATCACCAGCATTCTAAAAACCAGACCTAGGGAGAAAAACTAGGGCCAGGGGACACATGCATGGTTTCTAATATAGAGAATATTCAGCCTACACTGATTATCACAAAATCAGGTCAGCGAGAATATTCGCACCCTAAATTTTTGATGTAACATTTATATAATCTGAAGCTCTTTTAAAAATAAGAAAAAATGTGGGAATGAAAAGTTATTAGTATGTAATTACAAATGGATATTTGATAAATTCATCTTTGACTGTAATTTGATATTAAATGATTTCTTAGTTATATGTTTCAAAAATCCTTCCCATCTTCTGATAATTTACCCTGAAATATATTTAGTTATAAAAATATTGTTTGTTCTAAGAAATTTACCACATGCTTCTTTCTAGTCATATATTGTGCTTGAACATGTTCTTAACCATTTTCTTATTTACTCTAAGCAGTTTCCAAACAACCTAAAATAAAGAACAAATAAAATATCATCTACATGTTATGTAGAGTTAAAATGCAACAAAAATTTCAAAACTATACTGCTCATGTATAATGAAAAAAGACAGAAATTTGTAAAACAAAGTATTTGTAGATACAGATACCAACAACTGCATTAGGTAGACAATATTTCTTATTATTATACAAGTTTTAGTAGACTAAAATTGATATATGTAGGAGCTTTATTGTAAAATTGATCCATAAAATTTATAGTCAACTTCTCATCATGGTTGCTATACTTAATATGAACTATTTACTCTATGAATTATAAAATATAATTCTAGATATAAACAAATCATCTCACTATTTATAAGTGTAAATTGAATAAAATAAACTTTTAAAAAAGATTGACATACTCAAACAATTCTAATTGTATGCCACTCAAATAGATACATCTAGTATATAGAGATATCAAATATTTAATAATATAAAAGGAAATGAAATTATGTAACAAATACTAACCAAATAAACCTAATAAGACAATTAGGTTTCCTGACAAAATAAATTTTAGTAATGAAACATCAGTTTCACTAAGATAGATATTATTTTATAAAAATTTATTTTACTGGTTGATACAAAAAAATCTAAACTTGTTATTCCACCACAAGCAGATTTATGCCCAGAGAGACTTATTGACCCCCATACCTGAACTCAATGGACCTCTGTTATTCAGAATAGTAAGATAATAAATTTGTGTTGTTCTAGGTCACCAAGTGTGTGGTGATTTGTTACAGTAGCAATAGGAAATCAATGCAACATGGAATATTAATGCCATTTGATATTACCATGACTAAGGCCATTTTCAGGCAACTCTCCCAGTGGTAAGAAATATTTTCAGCTGTGTGAGCTGGCATGTGGGGCTCAGACTCTGGAAAATGCAGCAATATCAAGACGTTCAGTCCCATCTAAGTGCGTCCTTCCACAGTCTAGTATCCAGAATCCATTCAATAACTACACAATGTGAATTCATTTTTCTCTTTGCTTGATTTGGGCAGTTAGTAAGTTTTTTAGGGTAAGTATTCTCTTTCTGTTATAATCAACCCTCTTTAAAGGGCATATTTGGATCTGATTCTCATTTTCAATGTGACTATAAAGAGGTAGTCGTGGTAAGGCATACTAGTTGGGTTTCCTTTGCAAGATTACCTCTTCAGAGATTTCCAGGAAGGAGAGAAGAGCCTCGTCATTCAGGCCCAGAGGGAGTGCCTCATCTGACAAGAGGGATTTTCTGAAGGTTGGGATTTAGGGTACTTACAGTCATCAGGCTTTCTCTCAGGTATTTCCAATCTGACTGTAATGCTCTAGCCCTTTCCCAGCCCATGCCCTAACTTCCATTAAGAGACTTGGTTAGGATGTTAATTCAACTGGTGATTAGCATAGTTTTGGCAGGTTCCACATTTTTAATTTGAGGCTTTATCTGGTGGTTCCTAAATATTTTAAGATCTTCAAAACTATTAGGTGCAATCACTTCACTTAATAGTCCCTGATTTCCTTATGTTCTCTATACTGACACTTAGCTCTCCAAAGCATTGTCTCCAATCCTCAAAAAGTATTTAGACAACAGAATTGATATAAAAATATATTAAATCAAAGAATATTTGTTCAATTAAGTCATTAAATATGACTCTATTTATAAATATATAGGACTATATGAAAATATGTAGCATCCCATATTTAAAGATAATTGAATGTGGCTTTTATTTGTGATTTTATTAGAAATTCTTAATTTTTTAAAAAAGTTATTTAATATACTATAAGATCTTGATAAGAATCACCATTAAGTTTAAGTTGTAGATTTCAGAATCAGTCAATTTTCTTATGAACAGGGATATTTGCCATAATTAATACTCTGTGTAGACTTCTCTAATTCTGACTTTTTAAAAAAAATTTGCATGTTCATTTTGTAAGTTCACAAATTTTACTCTATACTTATTGTTCATGTACATTCAAGTATGAATGATATATTTTAATAAAGGAAAAAAGTGTTTTACAAAGCAACAACTAATCAAAACAAGATGGCACTGGCATAAGGGTGGATACTGAATATAGAACAATTGATTAGATTTGAGAGTTCAGAACTAAACTCATCCATGTTTGTTCAATGGAATTTGACATGGTGAAAAATCCATTCAATGGGGAAGAATAATCTCTTCAATAAATCATGCTTGTACAAATGAATATTCTCAGGAAAAATAATCTAATTGTACCCTGCATTATATCATATAGAAAACAACTCAAAGAGGACCAAAAACCTCAATGTAAGAGCTAAAACTCTAAAACTCTTAGGAAAAACATAGGGATTAAATGTGGGTTTTTTAAAGCTTTTATTTTTTCTTCAAGGAACAGATTACAAAAATGTTACATCAAAAACATAGAGGATTCTTACATACCCCACCACTTTCCCCTCCCACAATTGCACCCACTAACAACATCGTTCATTAGTGTGGTACATTTGTTACAATTGATGAACTCATACTGAAGCTTTGCTACTAATCATGGTCTATACTTTTCATTATGGTTTACACTTTGCATTACACAATTTTATACATTTTGACAAAATACATAATGACTTGTATCCATCACTGTAATATGCAGAACAATTTCAATACCCCCAAAATGCTCCATGTTACATCTATTCTTCACTCTCTCTCTGTCAGAACCTTTGGTGACCACAGTCTTTATAACAATGTTACAAGTACTTCCATTACTAGAATAATAATAAGCCTTCTTTAGTCCATAGTTGCATTACCAACTTATGCTTGTTCATTCCTTAGTCTTGAGGATTTTAGGATGCTGATGCCCACTCTGCTTCCAAATGGAAAGGGGCTTAGATCTTATGGGGCAGATGCATGGAACTGCCTTGCTTGCAGTTGTACATGCTCTGTTTTTTGGGGTGGGCATTGTCCTTCATCATCCTTTTATTAGTTGTCCTGGGTGAGTCCTATGATGACCTGGAAAGTAGATGTTGGCTGCAACTCTGGTGAGATTCAAGGCTCAACCAGCATATGAACAACCTGAAGATTTAAGTTTCTGACATATTTAATTATAGTGCTAATTATAGGTTCAAATAAATGTGGCAGAAGAGCTATGTGTAGGAAATTTATAAATGAGTCTCATAGCAATTCAATGTTAAATCTTTACTATTTGGATTTGGAGATGAATTCTTAGATATTACACAAACACAAAAAACAAACTTTCAAAAATTAAATAAACTGTATTTCATCAAAATCAAACTTTTTCTTCAAAGGACACCATCAAGAAAGTATATAGACAATATACAGGAATGGGAGAAAATATTTTCAAATCATATATCTGTTAAGGGTCTAGTACCCAGAATGTAGAAAGAACACATTCATCCCAACAGAAAAAAGATAAACACACCATTAAAAATGATCCAAACTCCAGAATAAACATTACTCCAAAAAAGATATAAAATGACTGACAAGAATATGTGAAGATACTCAATTTCATTAGTCTTTAGAAAAATAAATATCATGAGATATTTTTCCAAATAAAACAATTAAGCATTGAACTGTAGATCATAAAGAGTAAACCCTAGTGTAATTTATGAACTATAGTTAATTGTGTAATTATAATATTTTCCAGCAGTTATAACAATTCTACCACACTAATACACAATTTTAATAATAGGGAAGACTGTGTGTGGGAGATATATATGGTAATTGTGCTAGTTCTGTATGATTTTTCTATAAGCCTAAAAATTTTCTAATAAAAAATGAGAAAAAATTAGCAATTAAACAAAACCTATCAAAAGTGGTTAACACGCACATGTAAATTGCTTTAGTCTTCATGGGTTTAATGAATTTTGTCTATATTTTTGTATGTAACTTAAAATAATTAGCAACTTGCTTTTTCTGTGCCTATCATTATGATTGTTCATCTTGAAATGTTAAATGCCTTTTCTGTGATACTTTTATAGCAAATATCTCTTAAATTTCCAGCTATCACTATTCTCCTTTTACACTTGCCAGACTTTATTGTCAACACCATGTTTCTTGATAAAATTGCATTACCCAGTTACAAAATCTACTTTATTGACCGGACCTGGTATGGGTTCCTTTACGCAGTGGAAGTAGTTGCCTCAAAACACATGTTCTTCCTTGCTCTTGTGGTCAGCTTTGAGCACCTCCATTACAACATGGATGTGCCAGGGAGAGAGATGTTCAGGGACTCTTTGAAGTTTCATCTCTACATTCTATTCTTTTAAACTATCCCTCCCAAATTGTGATGACTCAAAGTCTTAGGTTGCTTTCCTTTTTTCATCCCCCATTTCCAGGTCAAGATGTTTCATTTCACGCTTCTTGGGTAATTTTAAAATTTAATTACATTTTCTTTATAAATGTTAAAATAAAGATGATTTTCTCCAAGAATAGCTATAAGTCTTTCTTTACTTGCAATTTCTGAATGGACTTATAGAAATGTTTCACATTTAAAATAATTTACTTGGCAATTTTATGCAGTAATGGAAGGAGATCCCAACTTAAAAAGTGCCTTAACTGAATCAGATACCTATCAGGTTCTCATTGCCATGGTCTCAGTTCTGCTGAAGTCTCTCATTTCAATTTTCTAAATTATAGCAAAAACAAGTGAAATAAAGTAAATTTACACTCAGAATCCCACCACCATTAAAACATCCATTCTTTTTAGTATTTCACATTCCTTTCCAATTCTTTTGTGTAAAAATTAACCTTTATATTTGGGAACATAAAGGAAATCAATAACATGAAAAAATGTATTCCTATTAGTCAATGTGTACCATCTTAATGTTTTAATTTTTCTTTCTTTGCCTATGGATTTGAAAATGTGTTTAAACTCTAAATTTTATTAGTCATATATTACCTTCTGAAAATTTGTTTTTACATTACCTGACTAATTACTTAGGGCCTGACGGTTGCATATATTGTTGACCAACATGTGTGATCTAAAGCATAAGACTTATTGGAGCAGGTTTAGCTCAGTGGTTGAACATCTGCTTACCATATACAAGCTTTTGGTTTGATTCCCAGTACCTCCTAAATATATATATATATAGAGAGAGAGAGAGAGGGAGAGACAGAGAGAGAGGGAGAATGATTTTGTTTCTCCAGATAATGAAATAATACTGTCTTTCTATCCTCTTTTATTTTTGGGGAGTTATACAAACATGAAACATGCTAAAATGAAGTATTTAAGACAGCATGACTTGGAGCGAGAGTTTTGGGTACCTGAGGTATAAAAGCATCATCCTGTGGATGAAGTAACCAAAGGAAGGAGGAGGTGAGCACTTCAGTTCTATCTGTCCAATGATCCTGGATCCTTAATCTCTTTTCTCCTTCTGCTTGGCAGGAAAACAAGGATGGCAATGATTATGAAGAAGTGTGCTACAAAGTTATTAATCACAGTCATTTTCAGAAATCCTCTCTGGTGTCTGATGATGGTGGCTGTGAAAATATTGTCTCCACCACAAAGGGAGTGAGGCAACTTAGGGATGGGTCAGAAATGGAATATGTCATTCTCAGGACCACATGTGTTCTGAGGCCTTCACCCATCACCCATGAGCAAGATTATGAGTTTGTGTTTCCCTCCTAGAAACCCTCATGTGGCTTCATCATCTGCCATGTAACAAACATGATCCAGAACAAGAGACTCTGGGGGAATCTCTCAGCAGTTCATTAATCACCTACTTCTGGCCAGAGAACAAAAATTATGTCATTTTGCTGGATTTCATTGGGCATCATTTCTGTTGTTTGGGTTAAAAATTATACACTGATATAATGACATAGATTATTCTACATCTTTTGTTTGTAAGGTTTGGGGACATGGATAAGGTGGAAAACTTTCCTAGGACAATAAGCATTCACAGATATATGTTCTAGAATCTTCCATTCAATCCTGCTATCCCATTAAAGCATACCAATATTTCCACTCCTAATTATTTCATTTTTGAAGTGTAATCCACTCAGTCACTCAATGAACTTTTCTTTTTTTTTAAAGAAAATCAGAGAAATTTATTTTTTACATTGGTAAAGGTATTTTAGTAATAGTCTAAAATGGCCCTTAAATCTACATTATGATTTTGAGTGCCTCACATTTCAACCATATAGAACTACCATGAAACTACTTTTTTTATTTAAAAAGTAACAAAAGGCAATAGAAATTATAGTTGTTTGTCATGATTTTCAATAAAGTTAAACACAACAGATAGCATTACAAACTTTCTTTCTAGAATAAGGCAAAATATACCGTCAAGCTGCATTTTTTAAAAGCAAATACACTAAATGATTTTTTTTGAGGGAGGATGGAGGCTGAAAGACTGAAAATGAAAAAGAATTGAAATATTCTTTCTAACATGATAGGAAATTAAATCCTACTCGTGTATTAATTCCTAATTCTCTGAAACTTAACAGAAAATTCTGTAGCAGAATTTTTATGGTAGAGTTGTCATAAATTTTAAAATTTAATTCTAAGAGTAGTTAGCCTTGGAAGAAAGATCAGTCCTCTTGAAGAGATTTACTAAATTTAGAGTATGAATAACCTGTCACAATTAAAATTTTTCTCTATTTTTTCTACAGCAAAGTTTTTTCTACACATTAAACTATAGATACCCTAATAAAGTAATATAAAAACCACAGATAGAAATAGGATGTAGATGGCTCTAAACCAAAAGACCAGAAAAAGTGCCTTAAAAGTGATAGTGTTAACAACAGATGAAACTAGGTGAAGGAGTTGTAGGTTTTCACTCTATTTGTCCAACTTTCCTGCACATTTCAAATGTTTCTAAATAAAAACATAGAGAAAAAAAGAGCTTGAGCCATCAGTAGAAGACATGGGAGCAGAACATATGAAGGATCAACTTAAAATTTTCAAGAGTCCAGTCTGAAACAACATTATTGCCTATCGCTGACAACCACTAGTTTTGTTCAGCTTCTTCAGATAACTCAGTGGTCACATAAAAGTTCTCATGACATCTAAGAGAGTGACTGTTTAGGGGAACCACAACATTTCAAGATTTAAAAAATAAAAAGTAGGGTAAGCACCAATACTACCAAAGCATTATTACTCAGAGTTCCACTAGTAACTAAATTTAAATGCTTAAGATAATCACCTCCATTTTCCATAAGTTGGGAACCTGCAATTAACTCCTATAAGAAATATCTATTAAGATGAAACAATTTTGGTTCTTATGAAGAACTTTCATGATCCAGTTGTGGAAGAAACAATCTCATGATCCATGTACAGATTCTCAGGCCATACACATCATGTTGAAGCACAGCAGCTTCTACAGCATCAGGGGAAAGTTTCCAAACACTGCACAATGGTGGCTTCCCTCCCCGCAGGCTGTCCCCCTGCTCCCGGGAGTCCTCCAGAAGCACTTCTCATGCAGCTTCCACATGCCCCAGGACGGGGTTTCAGGGAGCTGGGGTCTGTCTTCCCTCTCCTTGGCCAGCGCTGGCAAGCAGGTGGAGGCTCTGGGTTTAAGACACCTGGGCTGGGCCCCGGCGGGCCACCTCTCCCTCAATGAACTCCTTAAAAATATAAAACTGCCATCCCAGGGAATGGAGAGAGACTGCAGCTGCAGGCAGGATAACCCCATCCATCTTATCCATGGGATATAAGCCCTCTCTCACTTGGAGGTGGAGTGGACTTCACCATCTCAGACTCCTCAGGATTGGGAGAAGAGCTATCGACTAGAGTGGACTTACTGGTATTCTGTCATAGACATATTGTGATTCACGCAATGGAAGTAATTACAACATTAATGTGGAGTCAGTGGCCACTGGATGCTTTAGGGATACGGAGAGGGAAAAGCAGTTGCAATACAGGGGCTTTTTCAGGACTTGGGAATTATCCTGAGTGACATTGCAATGACAGATATAGGTCATTTTATATCATCATATAACATGCAGAACTGTTTGTGAGAGAGTGTGGTCTACAAAGTGAACTATGGTCCATGCTTAGTGGCAAAGCCCCAAGGTGTGTATATCTATTGCAGGTGATGTGCCACACTAATGAAGGATGTTTATGTGGGAGGTTGTGGAAGGAGTGGGAGGTGGGGCATATGGGAATCCCTACAATTTTTGTGTAACATTTATGTAATCTAAGTATCCTTTAAAAATTAAAAAAATTATTATTAAAAAAAATGCTTTCTTGGAAATGCCAAGACAGGAAATGATTTGGGTTGTTACTTGAATGTATGTTCCTCAAATTGCAATTCTAAAACCCCAAAATAAATATATTTTTGCTTTGCCAAAAAATAAAATAAAATAAAACTGGTGAGTGGCCAGGCTTTTACAAACCTGATATTTACTTTAATTTTTGTCTTTTCCACATGCTGGAGATTCTTGCTTATGAACGTGTACAATATAGATTTTTGGTATTGGTCTGAGAGGAGCTGTCATGTCATATAACAAGATGAAACAAATCCAGAGCAGTTGCCCATCTTTGCTTTTCTCAAGCAGTATATGCGACAAATTAGGGGGTTTTGGTTAAAAGATAAGTGTAAAAATGGAAAATAAGTGTACATGCACAGCTTTGTTTACCGCATACTAGATTTTTTTTAAAAACCTGTAACTAGTTACTACTACTAAAAAGAAGATGAGTATTATATGGACTTAAAATTGGACCAAGCTGGTGAATAATCCATTGTGATGGTTAGGCTAATGTGTTAACTCAGTCCAGGGGTTTGGTCCAGCAAGCACTGGGCTAATTGTAATACAAGAACATTTATGGACTTTGGTCAACAATGAGTTTACTTGGTGGATGGCTGATTACATCTGCATCAATCAGGGAGATTGCCATCAGCAATGGGTGACTCTTTTATCCAAACACTTGAATACCTTAAAAGGGGAAGTGATTTCAACATTAAGAGAGAATTTCCCAGCTGTCTATGGACAGCCAACTTCTCCCAGAAACTTATCAAAGACCTTCATTGGACTTTCGTCGGAGCCCCTGGTTTGCAGCCTGCCTGCAGAACCTGGACTTGTGCATCCCCCGGTCATGACAGACTCTTATATTGTCTCATATTTTTGACAGATATCTCCTTTGGATTCTGCTTACCTAGAGAACGCTAATACATCCATCTTTTTTGCATTTTTATTCCCAAAGCATTTTTAAATGATATACTAACTTCCCGGGCAATATGCAAAGGTCTTAACTGACAAAGTATTTGTGACATATTTTTCTCTATACTTAGAATCTCTGATATTTTGGTCATTGGCAATTATAAATCAGAAGGTGACTTTCATCTAAATTCTTTGTTTTACACAAGTCTTGACTTTCTACCCTGTAGTAATTTTAGTAATCCTTTGTGGTGATTTCATTTCAAGAAGAATTTAATAGAAACCTTGTGATTATAGAAAATCCACCCCTGTCAGAAATATGCCAATCTTGAAGAGATCAGCTAATTTTAGGACATGACAAAATTATTTACTCTGCTTATTCTTTTATAGTTATTTTAATATATAATAATATCATATTAAAATAAGACAGGTAATTTTACTTTGATTAGCAACCTGGAATTATAGCAGAATGGACAATGGACAAATGAATGCTATTGTTTATTAGAAAGAACATTGAACTACAAAGGCCTAATATTAACTATTTGTTAACTATAGACCATGGGCAGGTCACTTAATCATTCTGAGATTCAGTTTCTCAAATAAGAAGAATTAAAAATATAACTATCTTATGTGGTTGTGAAGAGCAATAAAAATCACTATTGCAAAAGTGCTTTCTA
The DNA here is from genome assembly GCA_029593785.1 of Cabassous unicinctus. Lineage (NCBI taxonomy): Eukaryota > Metazoa > Chordata > Mammalia > Cingulata > Chlamyphoridae > Cabassous > Cabassous unicinctus. The sequence continues at coordinate 13,133 of JAQZBX010062513.1, forward strand.
ACCCATAAACTGCTCTCTAAAGGTTAATTTAGTTTATTATGCACATAAATATTTGCAATTTTTATATTCATATTTTAATCAACTTTACTGAGTTACAACAAATACAACCACTTTAAGTGTATAATTAGATGAGTTTTGTCAAATGCATTCACATATGTAATCATCACCTCCATCAACAAATAGAAATTTTCTGTCATCTCAGACAGTTCCATCATGCTCTTTTCAGTCAATTACATGGTCCTAGCAACCACAGATCTGTTTTGTGTAACTGTAGGGTTAGATCAGGTGTTTATACCTTTCTATGATTGAGGAATATAATATTGTATGTATGTACCATAAATTCTCAATCAAATCATGTATTGATGGGCATATGCACAGGGGGTATTTATAAATTTTGGCATTATGAATAAAGCCAGTATGGATATTTTTCAATATTCTGGGTTATATGGTAAGTGCATGTGCAAATTTATAAGAGACAAGCTGTTCTCCAAAGTGGTTATACCATTTAAATGCATACCAGCAATTTATGAGTTGCAGTTGTTTAATATTCTTACCTCCAACATAATCACTAATCTTGGGCTATGACAATATTTTAATTAAAGCACTTCTAATGGATGTGCACCAGTAAGATTACATCACAATTTAATTTGTATTTCCCTGATGATATTTCTTTAATATAAGCCATGCTTCAAGGAAATTTTGCAAATATTTCCTGAGAACTAATCAATTAATTTAGGAGGAGTCAATATCTTTATAATACTGAGAGTTCACATTCCAGAATATATTATATATCATGCATTTTTAATTACTTCATGTTCTCAATAGGGTAGTACTAGTTCATATATATTCTTCATATTCTTTATATTCATAAAAATTATTTCTGTGCATTTTCATGTTGTTGCATTTAGGACTCTACTAAATTTAGAATTTCTAATTTTGTACTTAAGTATTATTCTTTTATTAAAATTTTGCATTTTTATTTTATAATTAATAACATTACTGAATTAGCCCAATGTCTCTAATAGAGTTCCAATTGATTTTTCTAAGTTGTCTAAAGAAAATTTTTATTTACCAATGTATTGCCTATTATTTTTACAATTTATGCCTAACTTTTTTTGAAGATTTATTTTATTTATTTATTTATTTTATTTATTTATCCCCCCTACCTTGCTGCTTGTGCTCGCTGTGTCCATTTGCTATGCATTTTTCTGTGTTTGCTTGTCTCACCACGCTGTGTGGCCCTCAGCTCACCATGCCGTGTCCTCAGCTCACCATGCTGCATGGGCCGTCAGCTCACCGCACCATGTGGGCCAACTTGCCTTCACCAGGAGGCCCCAGGAATCAAACTTGGGGCCTCCCATATGGTCAATGGGAGCCCAACCACTTGAGCCACATCTGCTTCCCTAGTCCTGTTTGTTTAACTTTGTTGTTAGAATTCCCCAAAGTAAAATATTATTTAACTGAGCCAGATGCTATGTTTTTCTCATTTCATTGAAATATTCCTCAGCTTTGTTCATTGATGTTAGTTTTCAATTTGATAAACAAATAACACACATATCTTCAACGTTTGGTGCATGTGTGCACAAATAGAAATGTAGACATGTTCATATTAAGGAAGTTTTATTCTCTTTATATGTTACTTAGAACATTAATCTGGAAGCAATGTTGAATTAGGTTAGATTAATTTTGTGAATGCTCCTCTATTAGCAAGATAGTTGTTAAGTGTGCATTGATATTTAAAATCTTAAAACACAACAAGTTTTCCCTGGACCAAGTATAATTAATATTAAGAAATGATTTAGGACATATCACAAACCATGAATGACAATAGCATAAACAAACATATTATGCTTCTTTAAAAAGAAAAAAAAAGTTAAAAAAAATATTAAGACTTGTAATTACAATTTCTTACATAAAATCACAGGAAAGGAAGTTGAGGGGCCATGAGCTATCTGATCTCAGGGAAGCCATCAGCACTTTTCAATTGCACACCTTGCTAGCTATATAGCCTAGACAAGGTGGGAAATTATATACCATATTTGGGAGCAGCCACATCTCATCAATCCTGGTTATAAGGAACAAGCCAATAGTAATATGTCCAGACTCTCATTTAACTTTGATCCCATATGCTACAAGAAATTTATTGGATTTATAGTACAAGGAGGATTCAAAGCAGAAAATCAAATCCTCAAGTGTTTTAAGAAAGAATAAAGACCCCTAATAGGCTATTAACCTTCCCTTCAAAGGAATATTCAGGTAATCACATTTGCTTAATTTATTAATGTAATCAATGCTATTAGAATTTCATTAATAGATTCTCTAATATTCAAATATATTTACTTTACTGGAAATAAAATCAATGGAGATAGATTTATTATTCTTTGAACATATAACTGTGTGATATTTGCTATTGTTTATTTGGATTATTTACATTCATATATGAAAAAAAAAGAATCTGTAATTTTTCCCTAATATTTTATCCTGAAAAATTTCTAACAGCAAACATGTGAGAGTTTTATGGTGACATGTTCTACCAATTTTGCTCTTTGTTAATCAGATATCTATCCATCTATTCACCCATCAATACATCTAACTTCTTTAATCATTTCAAATTAAATCAAAGTTATCAGTTCACTCCAACTTCACCAAGTATATCATTATTAGAATCCAATATATCCTCAGACCTTTTCTTTTGGTGTGAAATTTAAATGCAATGCAATGGAAAAAATCTTAAGAGCATATCCACTGAGTTCTGATAAGTGTATATAGTTGTACAACCCCAATTCACCCCAGAAGGTTCCATCGTGTCCCTTCCCAATTGATCCTTATCTTCACCTTTCCTCTGAGAGGCCACCATTTTCCTGATTTTCCAACCAAAGGTTAATTATGCTTATTCTAGATCTTTATGTAAAGAGACTCAAACTCTTTTGTAAGCATCTTTGAATCAGCATAAGGTTTTTGAGGCAAATACATTTTGTTGCCTTATGAGACTTCATTCTTTTAAACTACCCAATTAGATAAATAGACAAGTTTGTTAATCCATTTTCCTATTGATAGGCCTTTGGGTTATCTTCTGTGTACATTCTTTTGTATGTGTTTATGTTTTCATTTCTTTCCAGTAAATTTCTAGGAGTGTGTTAGTAGGCTCAGAGAGTAGTTCTATGTTTAGTTTTATTAAGAAACTGACAGATCTCTTGCTTCAATGTTTGTATAATTTTACCTTACCACCAACAACATATGAAAGTTTTTTCCCTCTCACTCTCTTTCCCCTTGCCCCTCCCTCCTTCTTTCCTTCATCTCCTTCTGATTGTTTTTCTTAATTTAAATTTCCACAAGGTAGATTACTTACTGTGTCTAACAGTAAATATATTTTTTTCTTTACCTATTTTATTCCAGTGAAATTTTAGTTGATACATAAAAATAGAAACAATGACGAAGATTACATACTTGACCTAACTTCACCAATTTTAGATATTTATTCTTTACCTTTCTAGTAGGTGATCATTAAATTAATATTTTATTAGAAATTTTAAGGATATAAATTTTGCCCATCTTTTCCTATTTTAGCCTATTTGTATATCTTCCTTTGTAATTTTCTTCTTTATGCCACAAACACATTCTCCATAGAAGCAGTCATTGTTTTCTTGAATATAAGAAATTTAAGAAATTATTATTAAATTTTGAATATTTGCTTTATGTGTCACATATATTTTCCATGTTTAAAATTCTTGTTTAAAATTTTT
>JAQZBX010062514.1:0-16872 GCA_029593785.1 Cabassous unicinctus
CATGGTATGGGCACAAGGATAGACCTACTGACCAATGGAACCGAATTGAGAGTTCTGATATAGATCCTCACATACACCATCATCTGACATTCGACAAGGCCACCAAGCCCACTCAGTTGGGAGAGAATGGCCTCTTTAACAAGTGGTGCTTGGAGAACTGGATATCCATATCCAAAAGAATTAGAGAAGAATACCATCTCACACCTTATACAAAAATCAACTCAAGATGGATCAAAGATCTAAATATAAGAGCCAAAACCATAAAGACCTTGGAAGATAATGTAGGGAAGCATCTACAGGATCTTGTAATAGGAAATGGTTTCATGAAATTCACAGCCGAAGCATGAGCAGCAAGAGAAAAATAGATAAATGGGATTTCATCCAAATTAAAAACTTCTGCCTCTCAAAGGATGTTATTAAAAAAATAAAAAGTCAGCCTAGCCAATTGGAGAAAATATTTGGCAATCATATATCTGATAGGATCCTAATATCCTGCATATATAAAGAATTCCTACACCTTGAAAATAAAAAGATAAACAACCATTTAAACAATGGGCAAGTGACCTCAAAAGACACTTCTCCAAGGAAGAAATACAAATGGCTAAAAAGCACATGAAAAAATATTTGACATCGCTAGCTATTAGGGAAATGCAAATCAAAACCACAATGAGATACCATCTTAGACCCATCAGAATGGCAGTTATTAAAAAAAACAGCAGAATATAAGTGTTGGAGAGGATGTGGAGGAATAGGAACCCTCATCCACTGCTGGTGGGATTGTGGAATCATCCAGCCCTGTGGAGGACAGTTTGGTAATTCCTCAGAAAACTAACAATAGATCTTCCATATGATCCAGCAATTTCACTACTTGGTATATACCCAGAAGAATTGAAAGCAAAGACACGAACAGATCTATGCACACCCATGTTCATAGCGACATTGTTCACAATTGCCAAAAGCTGGAATCAGCCCCGGTGCCCATCAACCAATGAATGGATAAGCAAAATATGGTACATACATACAATGAAATATTACTCAGCTGTTAGAAGGAATAAAGTGCTAACACATGCAATAACATTGATGAATCTTGAAGACCTTATGTTGAGTGAAGCAAGCCAGGCATTGAAGGATGAACAGTTTTTGACCTCATTGATTTGAATTGAGGAAAGTTAACAGTTTCTGGGAACCACTGACTGAAAGATAGGCTAACAAGTGAGAGAGAGAGAAATGTAGGTTGCGAGCCATCACCGATATGGACATAATCTATGGTAAATTGAAAGAGTATTGTTACATACTGAAGGATAGGACAGGTGGGTATAGATTTTACTGGGTTTGATGGTGCAGGGCTAACAGGTGGGTAGATTAGGAAGGGCAGGTTTGAATACCCAGGGCATGTAACTATGAATCCTGCCTTCCCGTGAGCCAAGACAGGGGACAGTCATATGCCCCAGGGGGTGGGGAGGAAGGAACAGAAATGATTAAATGGGGTATTTAGTGGTCATGGGAAATATTCTTCATTACCTTACAGTAATGGACATAGGACATGGTAAATATCATCAAAATTATTAAACTGTACAGTGTAAATTGTAAACTATAATATAAACCATTGACAATTTTTAGTTGCTATATTTTACTATCTGTATAACAGTTATAACAATGCTAACATCCATTTTTAAAAAAATGGTTTTAATATGGGGTGGGGAAGGGGAAGGGAGTTTGGGTATGTGGGAGTCTCTAGTATTCCGTGTGTGACTTTGCTGTGACCTAAAACTTCTTTGAAAATTAAATAGAAATTTGGGAGACACTGGGGAATGAAAGGGAGAAGGTGGCATGGTACACTGGACATCCGATAATACAGTGATAAAAGGAAAAGAGAATAATTTCTTTTAAAAAAGGATTTCTTTTTGTGTTTTTTTTCCCCTTTTTTTCGAATGTCCTAATCCGCTAAATATATTTTATTTTTAGTTTAGTTTCTTTTTTTTTCTTCTGAATTTCTGATGGCAGTGGTACTTATCTCTTTCATTTAAGCTTACCATTATTATTTCTTTTTCCTATTAATTGTATTTTGTTATTATATAGGCTTCATGTTCAAGGAGGTTTTATTTCACAGAAGGGTTACACGGGAGTTTACACAGGATCATTGATGGGGCTTGTCTGGGATGGGGGATTCATGGGAGTAAGTCCATCTGAATATACATGAAAGACATATAAAATTGTTCAAATGATAAAGGGATGGGGCCTGGTCATGGTGGGTAGACAATTACTCAATAAAGGAGGGAATGTGAATTCCCAGCCTGGAGAGCTCTGCTACATTCCCCAAGGGAGTAGCAACAGTCCCCTGAGTGCAGGGGCAGTGTCTGGCAAAAGAGGATGGCCCACTGATGGGTTCTTGTTATTGAGGACTAGCCTTATGAGTATTTGCTCTTCTAATTGAAACTTAGCCTACTGTTATGGGTGCCTAAGGTTTGCCACCTACGATCCTCCTTGTTGCTCAAATGTGGCCTCTTTCTCAGGCAAATTCAGCATATGAATGCATTACCTTCCCCGCAACGTGGGACATGACTCCCGGGGATGAGTCTCCCTGGCAATGAGGGATCAATACCTAGTGCCAACTGGCAAAACAATTGGGAAAAGACCTTGAATAAAAGGGGGAAAAGGTAAAGAGAAATGAGTTCACATGGCTAAGAGACTTCAAAGAGAGTCGGGAGGTCATCCCAGAGGTAATGCTTACACACACCTCAGTAGGATCTCATAGAACACCAAAGTGGATATCACCCCACACAGAAGGACCCCTGAGTGCTCTGGAGACCCCCAGGTCCTATATAACTGGGGATAGCCCCAGAGATTGATGCCTAATTAGTGGGATCTTCATTGGAATCCGTGCTCCTGAGAGTGACAGAGTTGGACTCAAATAAGTCCTCCCTTCACATGGTCCATCAGTCCCTTCTATTCAAACCAATAAGTGATGCTGAAGTTTTTAGGTGTACTTCCAGAGACTGAAGCCTCTGGCCTACCTATATGTCTGCTGTGCCTGGAATCTCGGATCGAGCTGCAACTCCTACCCTACAGCTCAATGGACTCATCCAAGTAACCTGGCGAGGAGATGACTATGGGCAACGGCCATCCCAGAGAATTGAGAGGGCCTGCAGCTGCAGGCAGGATAATCCCATCCACTGTATTCATGGGATATAAGCCCTCTCTCACTTGGAGGTGGAGTGGACATCACCATCCCAGTCCCCTCAGGATTGGGGGAGAAGCTGTGGACTAGAGTGGACTTGGTGGTGTTCTGTTGTAGACATATTGTGATTCAAGCAATGGAAGAAATTGTAACAGTGAGGTGGAGCCAGTGGCCCCTGGACATTTTTGGGCAGGGAGAGGAGGGGCAGTTGAAATACAGGGGATTTTTGGGACCTGGGGGTTTTCTTTTCCTGAGTGGCGTAGCGGTGATTGATATAGGCCATTTGGCATCACCATATACCATGCAGAACTGTGTCTGAGAGAGTGTGGTCTATGATGTGAACTATGGTCTATGCTCAGTAGCAAGGCCCCAGGATGTGTATATCCATTGCGAGTGATGTGCCACAAGAATGAGGGATGGTGGTGTGGGATGTTGTTGGAGGTGTGGGAGTTGGGGACATGGGAATCCCTGTAATTTCTGAGAACTATTTAGGTAATCTAAGCATCTTTAAAAATATATATACATATACATATAAAATAACATTTATGTGAACAAATGCACATGTATGCATATGTATTTAAATATCATTTTACAAATATTGGTATGTGTTGTGAAAAATTTGATTTTTACCCACAATAAAAAAAAATTATACTGTGGAAAGGCAATATTGCAATATAAAATCATTTTCTCTTTCAAAAAAGAAAAATAAAAACAATAATGAATTTAGAACAATTTGTACTAAAAAAGCAGCTAAATGAAATAGGGAGAAGTATTGCACTTTCAATGGGAGAATATGTTGTTACACTTAAAGGGGATTGGGGCTAGTTTCCAATCAAGAACTATAAAATGTTTAGTGACAATAATGCTATTTTCAATAATTGAAAATGGTCTTTATTTTCTAGGCAACAAGTTGTCAGAAACATTGGGCTTATCAAGAGATGAATTTCCTTAGACATTGTTATAAAAATTGTCTCTTTAAATCCAGAGAAATTACCATACAGTTTTAAAAAGGCAAATAATTCAAATAGAAACATCATTTCTTTACATATAAAGGTAGAACATGGTATTTGGAAAAAACTTATTTTAGAAAATGAAATAAGCTTACTGGACACTTTATTATAAAAATGTTTAAAATCTTAATTATGATGGTGTATTAGTCAGCCAAAGGGGTGTTGATGCAAAATACCAGAAATTGGTTGGATTGTATAAAGGGTATTTATTTGGGGTAGAGGCTTACAGTTACTGGTCCATAAAGCACACGTTTCTTCCCTCACCAAAGTCTGTTGCTACATATTGGAGCAAGGCAGCTTGCAACCTTTGCCAAGATTCAGACTTCTTGGGTTCCTCTCTTCCTAGGACTACATTTCTATTCGGGCTTAGCTCCTTTGTTTCCTCCACGAGGTCAGCTGTAGACTATGAGGCTTTCTAGGCTCTGTCTCTCTCCACATGGCCAGCTGTGAACACTCACGTGAATGGCTTGTCTCTATCCTGGGGGCTTCTCTTCTTCCTCACAACTAAGCTGCTCTGTTTGCTCACCTCCCTGGGCTCCAGCATCAAAATTCCAACATCGGAACTGCTCCATCACTGTCCTTTGCCATGTCTTTTATCTTCAAGACCCCACCCACGAAGGAGTGAGGCTCAATGCCCTATTGACATTGCCCAGTCAACACCCTAATCATAAATTAATCATGCCCAGATTAACAGACCAGTTTACAAGCATAATCCAATATCTATTTTTGGAATTCATAATTATATCAAACTGCCAAACTGCTACACCCCACCCTCTGAATTAAAAAAACACGTTACAAAATTCAAAAAACCTTAAATCAGTAACAATTTAAGTAGAAAATCATATCATAATCATTTTAAAGAAACACAGTTCATCCTGAGGCAAATCCCATCTAATGTAGACCTCTGAGACTTACAAAACTATTTAACTGCTTCCAATACACAAATGGAAGGACAAAGGGTAAACATTTTCATTACCATAAGAAGAAATTGGGAGGGAAACATGAGTCAGGTCCTCTACAGTTCAGTAAACCTGCAGGGCATACTTCCTTAGATGTCAAAGTCTGAGAGTCATTATTAAGATGATGGTTTCTTCTCCTTGGGGCCACATGGAAACCCACCCTATCCACAGGCTTGCCCAATGGCCATTTTCTTGGTTACATCCTCATCAATCACCTGGGTGTTGACCAAGCCTTAGAACTCACCCTCCAAGTGTGTTGGGGTGATTGCCACAACTTACCCAATCTTTGGGTTAGAGTCTTAGACCCCCTAGTACAGTGAGGTGAAGACAACATTCCTCCAAACTTTTGGCATACAGGTTCAACCCTCTCAGAGGAATGGGTTGACCATCTGGCCTTTTCTAATCCATGGGGGACAGGAGCACCCCTCTCAGACCTACAGAGTGCTGACCTTAACCACCCTAATCTTTGAGGAATGTTCTCCACCCTCTCAGTACCCTGGCATGGTAAAACTCTCCTAGAACATTGGGTGGGAACATCCACCCTCTTCAACTACTTGGGCAAACTCACCCTCTCTGTACACATGTGTGTGGTTCCTCTTTTGCCTCCAGGTGATAACTTAATTTCAGATCTCAGCTTCCATGATTTTCCTCTTGAAGCTGTTTCTCCTTCAATATCTCCTTTCCATGTCCTTTTTAGTCCAAGCTGGCAGTGGTTTTGTTCATACAGTGCTATCAAAAACTTTGTTGGTTTAGCATGCAGGATGCAGGGGTCCAAGCCTTCAGACAGGAAGACTTTCCACAAGTCTTTCCTAGATAACTGCATCTTCAATTCTGATTTACAAGTTCCAAGTTTAGTAAAGTCCTCAAATGGGACACTATTGTCTGGGATCTCAATTTCCAGGGGCTTGGAAATTCCAGAATCAGTTTCTGTTTTCTTTGTGCCTAAGAGTTCTGTCCTCAGTCTATTTCTTTCATCTAGCATTTTGCTATAAACTGCAAGGAGAAGCCAAGCCACATTCTCTAGGTTTACTTTGGAAAGTTCTTCAGCTAAATGCTCAGGTTCACCATTTTCAAATTCTGTCTTCCGTATAATACCAGGAGTTAATCTTGCTAAGTTCTCTGCAACTTTAAAACACAGATTGCCTTTCCTCCAGTTTCCAATAATAGTTTCATCATTTACTTCTAAGGTATCACAAAAGTCTCCATATCACTATCAACAGTCTGTTCAATGTGATATAGGCCTTTTCCATCAAGCATTCCACAATTCCTCCAAAAAAATACCTCTTACCCATTTATAAAACTGTTCCAACATTTTGGTAATTACAAAAGCACTACCCAACTCCCAGTACAAAATTCTGTATTAGTCAGCCAAAGGGGTGCTGATGCAAAATACCAGAAATTGGTTGGTTTTTATAAAGGATATTTATTTGGGGTAGAATCTTACAGTTACTGAGCCATAAAGGTAATTTTTTTCCCTCACCAAAGTCTCTTGCTACATGTTGGAACAAGGCAGCTCCCAATGTTTGCCAGGGTTCAGGCTTCCTGGCTCCTCTCTTCCTGGGGCTGCATTTCTCTCCAGGCTGTAGACTGTGAGGCTTTCTAAGTTCTGTATCTCTCCATATGCCAGCTGTGAACTGTCAGGTGAATGGCTCATCTCTATCCTGGGGCTTCTCTACTGCCTCCTCTGTCTGCTTGCCTCTCAGTACTCCACCATCAAAACTCCAACATCAGGACTGTTCCAACACTGTCCTTTGCCTTGTCTTTTATCTTTAAGACCCCACCCACCAAGGGGTGGGGCTCAAAACCCTATTGACATTGCCCAGTCAATGCCCTAATCATAACTTAATCATGCCCTGATTAACAGACCAGCTTACAAGCATAATCCAATATCTATTTTTGGAATTCATAATTATATCAAACTGCCAAACTGCTACAGATGACAATTCAGAAACTCTAAATAATAAAAACAAATTTGAAAACATCTATCTTTAAAACAGGGAGTGGGGTGGGCAGAGAGTGGTGCTAAATGTCATCGCTGTAATAAGCTAAGTCTGTAACCCTCACAGCTTTGGCCATGCTCCCAAATTACTTTGAACATAAGAGTGTTTCAGACTAAGATGCCACCTTTGTCTGCTTCTCAGTCTCCTCTTAATATTGCTGCAAAAAATGAGGAATGGGGTGCGGGAGCTGGGTTCTCTCACTCTATAAAATATGGCAGTATTCTGAGAAGTGTGGTTTTTTTTTCTGTTCTCTATTCTGATTCCTTAGGTTAGAATCTTTATGAGAGAAGAGGGAATTCTATGCAGTGATCTGTCTTGTGGCCACTATTATTTCCAAGGCAAAGTGCCAAGGGTAGTTACCAGAGTGTCAATATTGACAAATTCTCAGACCAGCCCAAATGCCTCCAAGCAAGTCCTGTATTTGCAGGGAGGGGGTTCCAAGGGCAGACAGCCCTCTCAGTCAGAAGAGCAGCTCCCAGGAGTCTCTAAGAATCACAGCCATAGGCCCTTTATGTCTTTGGTGACTTTCAGAAGGAGAGAAATACGGCTTTGGGGATCTGTTTCCAATATGAAGTGAGGTTTTAACACCCTATTTTTAAAAACTGAAATGTCATTCTTATTATTACCTAAATATGAACATTAAAGGCATTTCTAAAATTTTTTATATTTCCTACAGCAAATTCTATAAACTTAACTGTGCATATCATTTTGAAATTCATCCTATGAAGTAAAAACAAACTCAAATTAACCAAAGATCTAAAGTCCTGAACAAGTTGATCTAAAATAAAAAATTACAGCCTTGGAACACTGAACCTGCCTCAGTTGAATCCCATTAGAGAGAACAGAAAGTAACTAGAAAAACAAGAAAACCTAATAGCTTTTGGGGGATTAGCAGTTGTTTCTGGAAAAATACAAAACACTTGTTCATTTTCCTGCTGTCTGCTTTTCTGGGTTGCTGATCTGACCAAGGATCAGGTAACTGTGAGTAGGTGGTAGAAAAAAATGGATGCAGAAAAAATAAATGCAGCAACAAATTCCTATTATCTCCACCAGTGTTAAAATAGGAGGATGTCTGCCTGCAAATCACCTAAAAATGAACCAGGCTTATAATGACAGAAAGACATAAAAGATAAAATTTATTCATTTTTCCTTCACATTAAAAAAAAAGTGAAGGAAGTATGACCCAAAATGTTTTTACTAGTGCAAATTTCAACTATTATTATTCTAACATACAACATTATTAGAGATTCAAATGGCTAAGCTAGCAATTTCAATACAGAGGGAAAAAATTTACAGTTTTCTCCAAATGTTCAGAACATATTACATTTAGTCATCATTTGCTAATGTCTCAGTACATAACCATATTTTGGCCCCACTAAAAATTTCCTAACTGCATTTCTAGAATGCTTCATTTGCATAGATTCCTGGCAGGAGAAAATGGAAATGAAAATGAGAGGTACTCTAGTGTCCCTGAGAACTATTGGCTATGAAATACATCCTGCTCTGCTCCAGCTCTGCACAGCAGGCTTGTAAAGGGTTCTTCCTGTGTTGCTGGCATGTCCTGCAGAGCAGGTCAACTTTGTCTGCCAGAAGGGAGAGCCTATGGAAGACAGTGATGAAGCCACCATCTTTGATCTGCCCCTTGGTAACCAGTAGAAGTAGAAAAGTTTCCAGTTTTACCTGGGCTCCAGAAAGCCATGGCAGAAGAGCACCATGCAGGTAGACTGGCTTGGAAAACCATTCCCTAAAACAAGCAGCCATCCTGTCTGTCAGAACATGGCTGTCCATGTTCTGAAGAGGGTATGGCTTAAGATTTTTTTAATTAATTAAAATATTGTATTACTATTATAAAAGAAAAGTAAATACTACAAAGTAAATTGGATTATATTTATATTAGAATGATTTGAAATAATGTTCATTGGATCTGATATTATGATTCCATAAGTCACTCATATGTGTGATGTTTGATTTGAAGGCATTGAACTCATTTCTTATCAAATGCTGGGGAAATAAAACAACCCTGCTTACCAAAAAAAAAATGCAGAATCAAGAAAGAAAACAATTTATTTTTGATTAAGAATGACCAAGTTTACATGCTTATAAGGTAGCATAAAGTGATGATTATGTCTGGACAGAATTTCATAAAAATTTACAGAGTAACCCAGAAGAAAGAACAGTGAAAGCTTCTCTTAACTTCTTGAGAGATAAATGATAGCAATTTGTGGTTGTCCCCTGTATACTCAGTCTTGGGAATTGAATCTAGTCCCTGACAAAAGACATGTTTAAATACTCACCCCAGGTACTGTGGTTGTGAACATATTTGTAAATTGGATATTTGAATATGGTATTAGTTAAGGAGAGGCCAAACTGAATGAAGTTTGGCCTTACTCCAGGAAAACTGAAGTCCTTATAAGCAAAAATTGGAAACCAGATTTGAAGCCAGAGAAGGAGAGAGAGAGTTTTCCATGTGATGAATGTAGAGATGTATCTACAAGCTAAAGAACCTCAAGGACAGCTGGCAAGCTGGCACCAGGACACTACAGATTCTGGGAGAAAGCATGGCATGTGGATATCCTCATGTTGGGTTGCTAGCCTTCAAATTTGAGACAATAATTTCCTGTTGTTTAAACCCACCAGTATATGCTGTTTGTCACAGAAGCCCTGGTAAAGTAAGATACTCAGCGAGTGACTCTGAAATTAATTTTGGAAGTATGTGTTTACAGTTCCAAAGATAGATTGTCCAAGACATTACAGAGTAAAATCAAATGCTCAGTGTTCTTATTGGGCTTATTATGTTTAAAAGGAGATAACCTAAGGAGGGAGAATGGGTGGAAGCTGCCCCTTTCCACTTTATTAAGCAAAGAAAATTTCATCCCTTTACCCTAACAGAACTGAGAAAAACAATTTGAATGATACTTGTTAAGAATCTGGGTTTCCAAGAGAGATGTGTGTGTGTTTATGTGTGTGTTTCACTTTTTTTTTTACAAGCCAGTTTTATTGATTTTTCTTAATAAAGCATAAATCATACAATGTGTACAATCAATGGTATTCAGTAAAATCACATGGTTGTGCATTCATCAATTCAGTTTTAGAGTATTTTCATTGTCCCAGTAATAAAATAATACTAAAAACAACAACAACAACAACAAAAAACAGCCAAACAACAAAACTCATCATCTGTCAATCTCTCTGTGCTTCCCATGTTGTACATAGATGGTGATTCCATTATTTCTCTCTAGTTAATTTGTATTTACATTTTCTAAAAACAGTGTTATATATGCAATATCACCCATTTTGTATTTTACATGAGGTTTCACTATGTTATACAGCCTCACGTTGCATTTTTTATGTTTCCTTCTGGTAATATAAGTGTCTTTAGGCTTTTTCTTTCAATGACTGTCATACCCATATAATAACTCTGCTAATCATGAACAGCATGATATGCTCTCACCATTTCCATTAATTTTCAAATATTTACAAACAACATTTTAACCAATTCTGCAGATTAAGAAAAAGCTTTCCATTCTGTACCATCATTCCATTTTCTTGTGACCTATATTCTAATTACTAATTCCATGGGTTTACATAATATATTTAGTTCATAATAGCACAATCATACAGTATTTGTTCTTTTGTGCCTGACTTGCTTCATGCAACATAATGTACTACCGGTTCATCCATGTTGTCATATGTTTCACAACTTCATTTCTTCTTACCATTGCATAATATTCCATGATGTGTATACACCAAAATTAGTTTATCCATTCATCAGTTTTCAGACACCTGGGTTGTTTCCAACTTTTGGCAATCAAGAATAATGCCATTATGAACATTAGTGTGCAGATGTATATTCATGGCACTGCTCTCAGTTCTTCTAGATATATGCCTAGAAATGGTATTGCCTGGTTACATGGAAAGTTGATATTAAACTTCCTTAGGAAATGCCAAACTGACCCCCACAGTGGCAGCACAATTCTACATTCCAACCAAAGTGAATAAGTGTTCCTAATTCTCCAAATCTTCTCCAACATTTACAGTTTTCTGACTTTTTAATAGTGGCCAGTCTAAAAGGTGTGAAATATCTCAATGCAGTTTTGATTTGCATTTCCCTAATTGCTAGTAATGTTGAACATTTTTTGTGTGTTTCTTTGTCATTACTAATTCTTCTTTGGACAATTACCTTTTCAAGTCCTTTGCCCACTTTTTTATTGGATAGTTTACCTTTTTATTGTTGAGTTGTATGATCTTTTCATATATCATGACCATTAAACTCTTATTGGATATGTGATTGCCAAATATTTTCTCCCATTGAGTCAGCTGCCTTTTCACCCTTTTGAGAAAGACCTTTGAGGTGGAAAAGTTTTTAATTTTGAGAAGGTCCCATTGATCTATTTTTTCATTTGTACCTCATGCTTTGGGAGTAAGTTTGAAGAGATCATCACCTACCACAATATCTTGAAGATATTTTCCTACAGTTTCTTCTAGGAGCTTAGTGATTGTCACATTTTATATTTAGGTCTTTGTTCAATTTTTGAGTTAATCTTTACCTAACATGTGAGGTAGAGATTGTCTTTCTATTTTTTGGATGTGGATATCCAGTTTTGCCGGGACTATTTCTTGAATAGACTGTTCTGGCCCAGCCAGTTGGGCTTAACAGCCTTGTAAAAAACCATTTGGCTGTAGATATGAAGGTCTATTTCTGAGTTCTTGATTCAGTTCTATTGGTTAATATATCTGTCTTTATGCTAGCACCATGGGATTTTTATTTTTTTTACAACTATAGCTAAGTAATATGGTTTAAAGTCAGGAAATGAGAGTCCTCCAACTTCATTCTTCTTTTTAAAGATCTTTTTGGCTATTCAGGCCCCTTACCATTCCAAATCAATTTCATAATTGGCTTTTCAATTTCTGTAAAAAGGTTGTTGCAATAATTTTGGGGGATTGCATTGAATCTGTAAATCCATTTGGGTAGAATTGACATCATAATGATATTTAGTCTTCCAATCCATGACATGGAATGCATCCTGCCACTTTGCTGAACTTAGCTATTAATTCTAATAACTTTGTTGTGGATGTTTTGGAAATTTCTTGATAAAGGATCACATCATGAATGAATTGTGAAAGTTTTACTTCTTCCTTTCCTATTTGGGTGCCTTTTATTTCTTCTTCTAGCTTAAGTGATCAAGCCAGTTATTCTAGCACAATATTGAATAATAATGGTGACAGTGTGCATCCTTGCCTTGTCCTGTATCTCAGCAGGAAAGATTTCAGTCTTTCACCATTGAGTCCAGTGATAGCTGTAGTATTTTTTTTTAAGATTTTATTTTATTTATTCTGCTTTCTGTGTCTATTCACTACATGTTCTTCTGCGTCTGCTTGTCTTCTCACCCTCTCTTTAGGAGGCACCGGGAACTGACACTGGGAACTTCTGATGTGGGAGAGAGTCATGCAATCACTTGAACAATCTTAGATCCCTAGCTTGTGTGTCTCATTGCCTTTTTTCCATTGGCTTATTTTTGTAGTGTCATCTTTTTGCACCAGCTCTCCATGCAGACCAGCTCTCTGTGTGGGTCAGCTCTCCACAAGGACTAGCTCTCCATGTAGGCCAGCTTCCCTTCACGAAGAGGCCCCAGGTTCTGAACCCAGGAACCCACATGTGGTCGATGGGAGCTCACTCACTTGAGCCACATCTTTTAGCCTGTAGATTTTTCTTATATATATTTTACCATTTAGATAATTTTTCCTTCTATTCCTTTTCTTTGGAGTGTTTTTATCAAGAAAGGGGTGCTGTATTTTGTCAAATGCCTTTTCTGCATCAATTGAGAAGATACTGTGATTTTCCTTCTGTAATTTATCAATTTGTTTTATTACACTAATTAATTTCCTTGTGTAGAACCACCCATGCATACCTGGGATAAAACCCACTTGATTGTGGTGTATAATTCTTTTAAAGTGTTTTGGATTCATTTTGCAAGTATTTTGAAGATTTTTCAGCTATATTCATTAGAGATATTGGTCAGTAAATTACTTTTTTCTTAGTATCTTTATCTGGTTTTCATATTAGGGTCAATTTGGTAAATAGAATGAGGCTGGTAGTGTTCTTTCTTGTTCAATTTTTTGGAAGAGATTGATCAAGATTGATCTAAAATCATCTTTGAATGATTGGTAGAATTCACTGTGAAGGCATCTGGACCCAAGCTTTTCATCTTTGGGAAGTTTTGATGGCTGTTTCAATCTCTTCATTTGTGACTGATATGTTCAGGACTTCTATTTCTTCTAAATGGTTTATGTGTTTCTAAGAACTTGTCCATCTTGTCTATGTTGTCTAGTTTTTTGGCATACAGTTGTTCATAGAATCTTCTCATGACCACTTTTATTTCTGTGAGGTCAGCAGAAATGTCCTTCCTCTCATTTGTGATTTTTTAAATTTGTATCTTCTCTCTTTTTCTTTGCTACTCTAGCTAAGGGTTTGTCAATTTTGTTGAACTTTTTTTTTTCTGTTTCTATCTATTGTTTTTTTTTTTCTTATTGTCCTTGATTTCAATTATTTTTGTTCTGATCTTTACTATTTCTTTCCTTTGGCTTGTTCTGGGATTAGTTTCTGTTCTTTTTCCAGTTCCAGCAGGTAGCGGTTAGATCTTCAATTTTAGCTGTTCTTCTTTTTTAATGTAAGCATTTTTTTTATTGTGGGTAAAAATCAAAAATTTCACAATACATACCAATATTTGTAAAATGATATATAAATATATATGCATATATGTGCATTTGCTTACATATATGTTATTTTTTTATCTATATATATATTTGAAAAGATGCTTAGATTACCTAAATATTACACAGAAATTACAGGGATTCTCATGATCCCCACCTCCCACACCTCCAATAACATCCCACACCAACATCCTTCATCAGTGTGGCACATCACCGAAATGGATATACACATCCTGGGGCCTTGCCACCAAGCATAGACCACAGTTCACATCATAGACCACACTCTCTCTCACACAGTTCTGCATGGTATATGCTGATGTAAAATGGCCTACATCTGTCACTGCAACGCCACTCAGGACAACACCCAAGTCCAGAAAAAGCCCCCGTATTTCAACTGCCCTTCCCCTCCCTGCCCCGAAAGCTTCCAGTGGCTACTGGCTCCACTTCACTGATGTAATTTCTTCCACTGCTTGAATCACAATATGTTTACAACAGAATACCATTAAGTCCACTCTAGTCCATACCTCTTCCCCCAATACTGAGGGGACTGGGATGGTGATGTCCACTCCACCTCCAAGTGAGAGAGGGTTTATATCCCATGGATATGGTGGATGGGATTATCCTGCCTGCAGCTACAGGCCCTCTCCATTCCCTGGGATGGTCGTTGCCCATCGTCGTCTCCCCGCCAGGTGACTTGGATGAGTACATTGAGCTGTAGGGTAGGAGTTGCAACTCCACCAAGATTCCAGGCACAGCTGGCCCATAGGTAGGCCAGAGGCTCCTGTCTCTGGAAGTACACCTAAAAACTCCAGCATCACATAGGTTTGAATAGAGGGGACTGATGGACCATGTGCAGGGAGGCCTTATTTGAGTCCAAATCTGTCACTCTTGGGAGCACAGATTCCAAAGTAGAGCCCACTGATAAGGCATCAATCTCTGGGGTATCCCCCTTTATATAGGACCTGGGTGTCTCCAGAGCCCTCAGGAGCCCCTCTGTGTTGGGTGATATCCATTTTGGTGTTCTATGAGATCCTACTGAGGTGTGTGTAAGCATTACCTCTGGGATGACCTCCCGACCTTTGGATCAAAGACCTAAATATAAGAGCCAAAACCATAAAGACAATGGAAGATAATGTAGAAAGCATCTACAGGACCTTGCAATAGGAAATGGTTTCATGAACTTCACAACCAAAGCATGAGCAGCAAGAGAAAAAATAGATAAATGGGATCTCTTCAAAATTAAAAACATCTGCACCTCAAAGGACGTTATTAAGAAAATACAAAGGCAGCCTACCAATGGGAGAAAATATTTGGCAATCATATATCTGATAAGAGCCTAATATCCTGAATATATAAAGAAATCCTACACCTTGAAAATAAAAAGACAAAGAATCCATTTAAAAAATGGGCAAGTGCCCGGAAAAGACATTTCTCCAAGGAAGAAATACAAATGCCTAAAAAGCACATGAAAAAATGCTCGACATCGCTTGCTATCAGGGAAATGTATATCAAAACTACAATGAGATACCATCTTACACCCATCAGAATGGCAGCTATTGAAAAAACAGCAGACTCTAAGTGTTGGAGAGGATGTGGAGGAATAGGAACCCTAATCCACTGCTGGTGGGATTGTGGAATGGTCCAGGCACTGTGGAGGACAGTTTGGTAGTTCCTCAGAAAACTAACAATAGATCTTCCATATGGTCCAGTGATTCCACTGCTGGGTATATACCCAGAAGAATTGAAAGCAAAGACACAAACAGATATATGCACACCAATGTTCATAGCAGTATTGTTCACCATTGCCAAAAGTTGGAATGAGCCCCAGTGCCCATCAACAGATGAATGGATAAGAAAAATGTGGTACATACATACAATGGAATATTACTTAGCTGCAAGAAGGAATAACATGCTAAGACACGGAATAACATGGATGAATCTTGAAGACCTTATGTTGAGTGAAGCAATCCAGGCATTGAAGGATGAATAGTGTATGACCTCACTGATTTGAACTGAGGAAAATGAGCAGTTTCTGAGAACCATTGTCTGAAAGATAGGTTAGCAAGGGAAAGAAAGAGAAAAGTAGGCTGTGAGCCATCACCCATATGGACATAATCCATGGTAAAAGGATAGAGTATCATTGCATATTGAAGGATAGGACAGATGGGGAGTGATATTACTGGGTTTGGTTGTGCAGGGTTGATAGGTGGGTAGATTAGGAAGGGCAGGTTGGAATACCCAGGGCATGTAACTATGAATCTTGTCATTCCATGAGTCAAGACAAGGGACTGTCATATGCCCCAGGGGGTGGGGAGGAAGGAACAGTTAAGATCAAATGGGGTATTTAGTGGTCATGGGAAATGTTTTTCATTACCTTACAGTAATGGACACAGGACATGGTAAATATCATCAAAAATTATTAAACTGTACAGTCTAAATTGCAAACTATGCTGTAAAGCATTGACAATGTTTAGTTGCTATATTTTACTATCTGTATAACAGTTATAACAATGCTAACATCCATTTAAAAAAAGATTTTAATATGGGGTGGGGAAAGGGGAGGGAGTTTGGGTATGTGGGAGTTTCTAGTATTCCATGTGTGACTTTGCTGTTACCTAAAACTTCTTTGAAAATTAAATCAAATTTTGGGAGACACTGGGGAATGAGAGGGGGAAGTTGTCACGGTACACTGGACATCCGATAATACAGTGACAAAAGGAAAAAGAATAATTTTTTTTAAAAAGGAATTTTTTTTGTTTTTTTCCCATTTTTTGAATGTCCCAATACACTAATTATATTTTATTTTTAGTTTAGTTTTTTTTTCCTTCTGAGTTTCCTTGTACTTATCTCTTGCATTTAAGCTTATCATTATTATTATTTTTTTCCTGTTAATTGTATGAGGTTATTATATGGGCTTCATGTTCAAGGAAGGTTTAGATCACAGAAGGGTTAAAATGGGGGCTTCAGGGGCTCATTGGTGGGGGGTATCTGGGATGGGGGACTCACGGGAGTAA
>JAQZBX010062515.1:0-16879 GCA_029593785.1 Cabassous unicinctus
GAAGCGGGTGTGGCTCAGTGGATAGAGCCCCCGTTTGCCATATGGGAGGCCCGGGTTCGCAACCCGAGGCCTCCTTGTGAGGGCACGCCGGCCTGAGCGGTGCCGTGGGCTGATGCAGCAACCTCACGGCAGGAAGCGGGTGTGGCGCAATGGATAGAGCACCCGTTTACCATATGAGAGGCCCCGGGTTCGCTTCCCGGTGCCTCCTTGTGAGGGCAGGCCGGCTCACGCGGCGCCGTGGGCTGATGCGGCAAGACCTCACAGCAACGGGGAGATAAGCAGACACAGAGAAGACACGCAGCGAATGGACACAGCAGCACAAGCAGCAAGGGGGGATAAATAAATAAATCTTAAAAAAAAAAAAAAATACAATCTCCTTCCAAAAAATTGAGCCTGGGGGTCATCCGTTTTCTTTGTCAGATTCACTAAGCCAGAGTTCTTAGAGTAAATTCGTTGGGGTGTGTGTACTTTTTCAGTTTGTGCCAGGGCCATCTGGAAAAAGCCACTGCATGCCCCAGGAGTACGTGGTGCTGGAGGAGTGGTCTGTGAACAGCCCCCCATGCCCAGCTGACCGGGACAGACCTTAGAGAAATGTTTCAGGATTTGCTGTGGGCAGCTGGAGCCCTTCACTAGGCCACTCACCTGCCTTTGGTTCAGTCCAGAGAGAAGAGGTTCTTTCCAGCACGGTCCCTATTAGGACCTCTAGCCTCCCATATTTGCTTTACTTCTCTGCCTTGGATTTTTATGACCTCAGTGTCAGAACTTACTGATCTTATAGCACTGCTTCTTCCCCGTGCAGTGCAAGATACTCCGTGTCGAAAGATTATTATCTCAAGCCAGCTTGGGCCCCACCGCCATGGTCACCTGGGTCCTTCCGCTAACCATGTTGAGGCTGGATGCCATAAGCTAAATCAGCACAGCTATGGGTAAAAAGCCTTGTTTCCTATTCCTTTGAGGTTTCGGCCTCAAGTTAAGAGTCTGAAAAGATAAAGCCTGTCTCCTGGGGCATACCATGGAGAGGTACTCTAGGTGGGGCAGGAGACATGGGGAGCTGTGGACTCACTGCCATCACCCTGTGCCTTGCCAGACCAGCAGCAGCGGCACAGGACAAGGCTCACGAGGTTTGAGACTACTGGGGTGGCGGAAGGCAGGCCAGACATCTGGGTAAGCCCAGAGCTGATGGCTTCCCGACCCTGCTGCAAGAGGTTTCTGAAGTGGACCTTGGACCGCTGGGCCTTCCTGTTGCCCACCTCACCCCTGCCAGCTCTCCTGCCCTGGGATGAGCTCCACTCTTAGAGATACCCTTCTTCCCCCTTCCCCCGGGCGCCTTTCAGGATTCACGTTAGCTGGTGCCACCTGCTCCTCCTCCTGCTCCTCCAGGCAAAGGACACTGCCTGTGGCATCCTCACCATCTCCCAGAATTCCAGAAGCACCTAGGTGTGGTTCGCAGCTGCTAACATGTATTCCTGCCTCTCCCAGGAATGCAGGCCTCATTTTAGCCATTGCATGTCACCAGTAACCGACTGATCAGGTTATTACCATGTGATTATTTAATGTTGAGTGTAGCAGCAAGACTTTAAGAAATTTTTGGACCTCCAAGTCAAAGTGGCATAAAGTTAGTGAAAATTTAAAACCTCTAGGGAAGCCTCTCTGAGCTTCTCAAATCAGCTACTTATGAAAACAAGAAAAAATGAAAATTCTCCACTCCATCATAAAGCAGAGAAAGAGTCTACTTTGTAAACCAGAAGCTTGTTGAGAAAAGATGACGGCTTATTACTTGTACCATCTGCTCCTCGGACCCAGGTTTTGCTAACAGGGCAGTGGACAAGCCCCCATTCCCCTGGGAGCTGTGCTGTGAGGCAGGGAGCACTGACCCTCCCACCCCAGCAGGCCGCCTTGGGCACAGCCTGCAGATTTCAGGAAACTGGCTGGCTAACTGGTGGGAGGGGACAGTGATGGGGAAGTACGTGTTCTCAGGTATAAAGGGGGCTGGAGACCACAGGTTACTGTGAACGGTGGCTTCCCAAATACACTGGTCTGCAGTGCCAGACACAGGCAGGGGGGCAGGAGCAGGGCAGGGCAAGCTCACAGGTGCACACCTGCTCCGGCAGCCCAGGACACAGCTGAGGCAGGCATCTGATGTCACATGGGGCAGCCATCCTTCCATCGGCTGATAGACACCAAGTTGGAAAAGGGTTTGCTTTAAGTGGACGTGCTTGTGTAAAAATACTGCAAAAAAGAAGAAATAATATCCAGGAGTCTCTAAGGATGAATATGAGTCTGGAAATGAAGTGCAGGATTGAAACAAATTTTTTCAGGAAAAAAATCCACATTTAAGAGAATGCAGTAAGTGGAGTCTTCAATTCAGAATGAAAAATTTAATGAGCTGAAATGAAAAGGCAATGGAATGAAATTATATAAACAGAAGCTTGGCGAGTTAAGGAAACTAACACCATAATAAAACCCACAGCACTGAAGGATAGGGTTGATGCTGAAAACTAGAAATCAACGTTTGAGAAAATTTCCCAAATGCAGAAGAGAAAGACAAAAAGACAAGATGTAGAAAGGTAGAGAAGATGGAGTAACAAGGACAGGATTTACCCTCCACTGGGAACGAGAAACCTGACAAAATATAGGAAATGAGTTCTCAGACATTGGCTGTCGGGCAGTGCAGGACCCTGACTGGTGAAAGAGGAAACAGAGCAGGCGGAGCCCATGAGCCTGAGTGTAGAGAGAACTGAGGTCAGGAAGGGCTTGAGTTCCCAGGGCGGAGCACTGCACAAGACAGCGGCAGAGAGCTCTGCAGAGGCACAGGGGGTTCCTCTCAAGCCATCACCCCAACACTGATCGGCATATGCATGTGCGAAAACCGCCAGTGGCTGGGGAGAACCACCCAGAAAGAGCTCAGGGCCAAAGATCTGCAGCCCCACGAGCCAGAGTGGAAAGCCTCCTAATTCACCTGGCTCGGGTACAGGCTCAATGACAGGAGGAAGCTAACCAATGGCTGCTCTGGTCCCACCCCAAAAGTCCTTAAAAAGCAAGTTGGAAAAGGAGTAAATTGTTTCTAATTAACCATGTCCTGAACAAAGCCTAAAAGTATTTATAGGAATAAAGAAATACTGAGACACTGCAACAAGCAGCAGCCAAGTCTGGAAGCCTTTATCTCACTGGGCCGGAGGCTCCTTCCCCTGTCCAGAGGCACCAGGGCGGTCGGATGGTACCAGCCATGGGAATTCTGCTAGAACAAGCACCAGGCTGGAAAGCCTGTGTGTCTCCACCGACCTGCAACCCTCGCCTGCCATCCAGACACTGGAGCTGCTGGTGGGCATGGGTGGGGGTCCTGCCATGGCCAGGACCCCGCCAGGGAAACCTCTTCTTCCATGCAGGCCTGAGCACCCCTTCCCCCACTGGCCTGGGGAAGCACCTTCTGCCTTCTCAGGCAGCACCAGCAGAGCAGTGGATGGAGTCCAGCAAGATGGGCCAAGCAGATGAAAAGAACACAAAGGCTTTGTCAGACCTGCATGTCATACTAACAGGATGACTGCCTGCCAAAGTAGAACTTGCAGCTCCTAACAACAGACAAAATGCCTAGAACATCATATCAGGAACCAGGAAAATCAATTAAGTAAAGACAATCAACTGACACCAACACTGAAGTAAATGAGATGAAGGAATTCTCTCACAAGGACAGGACCTGCCATTAAAAATGCTTCAAAAATCAATGAAAAATTCTCTCGAAGCAAATTTTTAAAAATAGAGAATTTCAACAAAGAAATAGAAGTGTCTATTACTTTTATTTCATGACCCTGCAGAAACCTTCAGTCCCAGAAGGGAGAAGCCTCAAGGCAACCTGCTTGGCTGGAGAATTCTACCTGCGGCAGAAGTTCTGTGTCATTATGTGCCCGAGGAGGGGCCTTTTAAAAAGCAGGTCATGCCTAAATGTAAGAGCTAAAACTACAGCTCTTAGAAGAATATACAGGATCAAATCTTTGTGGCCTTGGGTTATACAAAGCTTTCTTTGATACACCAAAAGCACAAGCAACAAAAGAAAAGATTTAAGTGGACTTTGTGAGAATTAAAATGTTTGTGCTGCAAACAATACCATCAAGAACGTGAAAAAACACACAGGGTAGGAGAAAATATTTGCATATCATACATCTAACAAGAAACTTGTGCCCAGAATATTTTAAGACCTCTTACAACTCAATAATCAAGACAGATAACCCAATTAAAAAACATGAGCAAAGGATCTGAATAAACATTTCTCCGAAGACGACCTACAAATAGCCAGTAAGCACATGAAAAGATGCCCAATGTTATTAGTCATCAGAGAAATGCACATCCAAACCACAATGAGATACTACTTCACACCCACGCGGATGGGTAGAGTCAAAATGACAAACGTTTTGGCAAGGATGTGGAGAACATCCTTGCCAAAGGATGAGGAACCCTCATGAACCCTCACGTACTACTGCTGGAAGTGAAAATAGTGTGGCTGCTTTGGAAATGTTTGGCAGGTCCTCAAAAGGTTAAACACAGAGTTATTGTACATCCCAGAAATTTCACTCTTAGGTATATACCCAAGAGAAATGTAAATGTACACCCAAACAAAAACTTAAACACAAATGTTCATAGCCGCATTATTTATAATAGCCAAAAAGTGAAAACAAACCATCAGCAGGTGAATGGATGAATGAAATGTGGTCTAGCCATACAATGGGTAGGAATCCATCCACAAAAAAGGAGTGAAATGCTGATACATGCTACAGCATTGATGAACCTTGAAAACATGATGCTGAGTCAAAGAAGCTAGTCACAGAAGACCACATATTATATAATTCCATTGATACGTATGAAATGTCCAGAACAGGCAAATCCATAGAGAGAGCAAGTAGATGAGTGGTTCTTTAGGGCTGGAGGGAGTGGAGGAATGGGGAGTGACTGCTAATGGGTATGGGGTTTTTTTATGGGGTGATAAAAATATTTAAAATTGATAGTGGTAGTGGTTGCACAATCTGACTAAACTAACAACCATTGAGAAATGGGTGAATTGTCTAGTGTGTAAATTATATCTCAATAAAGCTGTTAAAAATTTTTAAAAAAGAAAACCAATTTAAGATTATAGAACTAAAATATACAATAGAAGTTGTAAAAACTTGCTGGGAATGGTAGAGTGGAAATAACAGGATAGAAGGAGTACACTTAAGGAAAGATGAATTTACTCAGTCTGAACAAAAGAATAAAAATAGACTAGGGAAGGAAAAAAAAAAAAGGAGCCAACCCTTAGGGCAATAACAAAAGATCCAATGTTCATATAAACGGATACCCAGGAGAGGAGAGTGGGGTTGAAAAAGTATTTGTATTGTACACATTTAAATGGCAATTTTTATAGTATGTGAATTATATCTTTTAAAAAAAACACTATAAAGACATCACAATGGAATACTAAAATGTGTTCAAGTAAACCACAGGAAGGCAAGTAGAGAGAAACAGAAACAAGATCCAGACAAAACATATAGAAAACAAATAATAAAATGGCCCTTAAGCACTAACATATCAGTAATTACCTTATACACTCATGGTGTAGATATCCCAAAGATGGAGATTGGCAAAGTGAATTAGAAAACACAATCCAAGTATATGTTGCTTGTAAGAAATCTGTATCAAATTCAAAGGCATTTGACTTGTGAATGGAAAGGTTGGAAAGAGAACATCAGGCAAATTAACAAAAAGCAGGAGTGGCTATATTAATATCCATTAATTTAATTTCAAAGCAAAGAAAACTGCCAGAGTCAGGGATATTACATAATGATAAAAGGTTCACCACCAGAAAGACATAATTCTAAATGTGCACACACCAAACATTAAATGAAGCAAAGAGTGATACTGCTGAAAGAAGAAACAGACAAATCCACAAATACAGTCAGGGAGTGCAAGTGCTGGGTCAAAACTACGCAATATTGCAGTCTTACCCTTTATTCCAGACAAATGAAAACTTATATTCACATAAAAACCTGTACACCAATGTTTATAGTTTTTTTAGTAACTATTTCAAATTTTTAAAAAAATGCAGTTCATCAAGATATGGTTCCCAGGCACTTTTTTAAAAAAAACAATTTATTGAAGTATAACATTCATACATGAACATACATAAACTATAAGTGTTCAGTAAACATTGTGATCTTACAAAACAAGCATGCATAACATCATACAGGGCTCCCACACATCACCCCACCATAAATACTTTGCATTGTTGTGAAATATTTGTTAACAAATTATGAAAGATCATCGTCGAAGTATTACTAACTATAGTCTGTATCTTACTCCCCTATATTTTTTTAAAGGATTTACTTTTATCCATTTACCCCCCACACCCCATTTTTGCTGTTTTTGTGTCCATTCACTGGGCAGCTCCCTGCATGCATCCATTTCCTGCCCTCTCTTCTCTTCCTTCTCCCCATCTTCACTGGGATTTGATCCTTGGAACCTCCGATGTGGGAGAGAGGCATCCTATCGCCTGCACCACCTTAGTTCCTGGTTTTTCGGTGCATCTCGTCTTGGCTGTCCCTTGTGTCACTCTCCTGTTACGTCATCATCTTGCTGCGTGGCTCGCAGGGCCTGAAGGTGCACCCACGCGCAGGGCCTGGGGGGCTCACCAGCTCACGGGGCCTGGCGGCGCAACTGCTCGCAGGGCCCAGGCACTTTTAACTCCACTAACTACAACTACTAACTCATTTGTTCCTCCAGTATTCAGAAAGATACACCGATAAACATAGATTAGTCAGTCTACCTATAATAGCTTTATTCTTAATAGCCATAGAATGGAATCAGCCCATCTGTCCTTCAGCTTGTGAGTGGAACATCTGTCCCATGGATACTACTCAGCAGTGAAAAGGAATGCACTATTGATATTCTCAACCACTTGGATGAATCTCTGGGAAACTGTTCCCAAAAGGTAATCTATATTTACATAACATATTTGAAAAACGGTTTTAGAAATGGATGGCAGAATACTGGTTGCCAGGAGTTAGAGATGAAAGGGCACAGGAGAGAGGGTTGGGTTTGTTTATAAAAGGGCAACACGAGGGATCCTTGTGGAGATGGAACTATGTGTTAGTGGATGCATGGACTACAGGTGATAAACTGTATAGGACTGAATACACACACACACAAGTGAGTACAAGTATAAGTGGGGAAATCTGACATCAGTGTCAGTATCCTGGTTGTGATATTGTATTATAGTTTTGCAAGATACTACTATTGTAGAAAATCAGGTAAACGGTCTATATTATTAAAACTGCATGTAAATCTACAATTTTCTCAAAATACAAAATTAAAAAAATACAAAATTAAATTTTAATGTTTCATTAAAACAAATTTTCCTTAAATGAAATATTAAAATCAATACAAATGTTAATACACAAAATGGATCAAAGACCTAAATGTAAGAACCAAAACTATAAAAATCTTAGAAGATAACACAGGGAAGCATCTTCAGGATCTTATGTTAGGCAATGATTTCTTAGACTGTACCAAAAGCACGGACAACAGAAGAAAAAATATATAAATGGGACTTCATCAAAATTAGAAAACATACGTGCATCAAAAGCCTAGATCATGTAAGTAAAAAGATAATCTACAGAATGGGAGAAAATATTTAGAAATCACATACCCAATGCAGCTGTTTTGTGTTTGTGTGTTTCCCAGAAGGTACTGGGGATTGAAACCGGGACCTCGTACATGCAAAGCAGGCACTCAACCACTGAGCGACACCTGCTCCCCTCCAATGCAGTTTTTTGTTTTTTTTTAAGATTTTATTTATTTATCCCCCGCCCTCCTTGCTGCTTGTGCTCGCTGTGTGCACGTTTTTTTCTGTGTCTGCCTGTCTCCCTTTGTGGCATCATCTTGCTATGCCAGCTCAGGCCATCAGCTCACCCGCACTGCGCGGGCCAGCTTGCCTTCACCAGGAGGCCTCAGGAATCGATCCCGGGGCCTCCCATATTGTAAACAGGAGCCACATCTGCTTCCCCTCCAATGCAGTTTTAATAGACAAAATATATAAAGAAATCCTACAGCTCAACAACAAAAAGACAACCTAAAATGTTCAAAGGATCTGAACATACACTTCTTCAAAAAAGATATACAAATGGCCAGTAAGCACATGAGAAGATGCTCAGGGTCATTAACCATTTGGGAAATCAAAGCCACAGTGAGATACCATTTCACACCCATTAGAGTGGCTACCATTAAAAAGAAAATTACAAGTGTTGGAAAGCATATGGAGAAATAAGAACACCTGTTCATTGCTGGTGGGAATGTAAAATGGTGTAGCCGCTTTGGAAAACAGTTTGGATGTTAAGAATAGAATTACCATATGACCGGGAAATCCCACCTCTAGGTATATATCCAAAAAATTGAAAGTAGGGACTCAGTTGCACAACCCTGTTCAAAGCAGCATTATTCACAATTGCCAAAAGATGGAAGCAACCCAAGTGTCCACCAACTGATGAATGAATAAACAAAATGGAGTATATACATAAAATGGAATATTTTTCAGCCATAAAAAGGAATGAAGTTCTGATACATAATACAACATGGATGAACTTTGAAGATATCATGTTGTGTGAAACAAGCCAGGCACAAAAGGACAAATATCTTTTGATCTCACTGATATGAAATAAATAGAAAAAGCAAATTCATAGAGTCAGCAACTAGAATACAGGTTGCTAGGGGCCAGATGGTGGTAGGAATGGGGTATTAATGCTTAATTGTTCACAGTTTCTATTTGGAGTGACAGAAAAGTTTTGGTAATGGCTGGTGCTGAGGTAGCACAACATTGTGAAGGTTAACAGCACTGAACTGTACATTTGAATGTGGTTAAGGGAAATGTGGGGTTGTATATGTTGCTAGAAAAAACAACAAATTTTAAAGGTTCTAAAATATAATGAGGGAGAAATGAAGAATAAACAAGAATTATGGTAAAATATTCCTGATACGCTCACAGAAATAACTGGAAGCCCCAGTGGATCTCTGCCTACTGCTTTTAATCCCGTAAGACTCACTTTCCATCATCCTTCCATAATCTTGCTGAATTAGATAAATTTTAGGACATTCATAAGGTGGAATTCTTAGGAGGATTAAAGAGGATGTTTTGGAAGACTAATGATATCAAGAGTTCAAATTATAATAGAAAAGCGTATGGGAAGCATGAAAAAAAAAACCTACATGTCTTTTACAGTTTTCTCAAAATTTTCATTTAAAGATAAATATCCAACACCCAAGAATAAAATTCACAATGCTTGGCACGTGATAAAAAATTACAAGGTATGCAAAGAGGCAGGAAAATATGACCCATGATTTTATTTTTTACCTTTACTATCTCACTTTCATGGAGCTAGCATTTCTCAAATATTTGGTGAGTTTTTCGGGAGGATGTTACCTTTACAGTCAAGACAGTCTGTTCCCCACCTGGAACAGGGACAGCTGCTACTGCATCTTGCACCATGCAATGTTCCTAGTACGAGTGGAGGAGATGCACAATATGTAGCCAGCTGGGTTACTTCAGCCACTGGTGTTCTGCAGGAAGGTCATCTGTTCCTTCTACCTGTCACCGGCCTCGTGGGCAATGCCTTGTCTCTGAGACTCCACCTCTGCACTACCTCCACCTGGAGACACCAACCCTTCAGTTGCTATATAATTGGTTGAAAAGGCAGTTGAGATGAATCACTGCCCCTGAGCCCCTCCTTACAACTTTCAATAGAGATTTAGAGAATGACACCCCCCCTCCCCTTTGCTCTTAACCTCATCCACTCTCATCTCCAGGACTTCTGGTATCGACTGGCTCTTCCCTCTCTTCCAGCTTCAGTTTCCCTCTTTCTATTAGCTACCTCCCTTCTGCCTTTAAACATGTTCACTCTCCCTAAAATATTTCCCTTTAATTGTCTACCCCTTTTTAGCTCCATTCTCAGTCAAGTTTTTCTAGCGTTGACTACATTCTCTTTCAGTTCACATTCATCACTCAATTCTTTGTACTCTTAACTTCCACTCCTCCCACTACTCACTGAAATCTCTTGCCAAGTTAATCAGTGCCTCCTGATTGTTATATACAGTAAATGCTTTTCAGACCTCTGCAGCTGCACTTAACAACACTGTCTGTACGCTTGTGGCTCTGACATTCTTTCCCAGTTCCCTTTCGTTACTATTCTTGGGCTCCTATAGTATCCACTTCCTAAATGTTGGTGTGCCCTTTGGTATTGAATGCATCTGGCAAGAAACGAGCTCAGCAAAGAATGAGTCAGTTGTAATGAAAGGACAGAGTCCAGAAACGTGGAGACTTACAGTGCTAAAAAAGTCAACTTCTTCCTAACCCCAACAGTAGGACCTAAAACTGAGAAAGCCTATGAAAAGACAAATAAAACTCAACCTCTTGGCTTCACTGCTGTGGGAACTTGGGCAAAATGCTCAACTTTTCTGTACCTCAGTTTCCTCATATGTAAAATGGGAATAACGTTTACCTATGATAAGATCGTTATCAAAATTAACTTAGTTAACACATGAAAAGTGCTTACAAAAGTGCCTGGCAAATGGTAAAGGCTCGATGAAAATTAGAAATTATTATGCCACAAAGACGGGCTGGTAGACAGCTTAATAGAATTCAAGAATCTGGATCTTTGTCCTCTCTCACCACTTTCACATTTGGTTTTTGGTGTGGTTGGCACATGCATGGTAGCTATTTCCACCTGACGGTCATCTCACCCCTCCCGCCTGCCTTCTTTACTGGCCCCAGACGAGGGCACTAACACACTCCCGGTCCCCTGGGTTATCCTGGTTTCATCAGCCTCCCTCACGCCCACGTCCCAAGTCCTGCCTATTTTGCATCCTAAGTATATCTTGAATCCCATCTCTGCTGCATTTCTAAGCCTCCTGACTTAACCATTTTGGTCGCCTCTCCACTAGCCTCCCAGCCTCTACTCCAAATCCTCCCAAACCATCCTCGAGAAGTGATTCTCTAGTTTCACCTCAACACTACGCGGGGAGACGATGCCACCGACGCCGGGGCGGGAGGAGCCGGCTCAGACCCGCAGGCGGGGCGCGTGCCCGCCGGCAGGGGTCGGCAGAGCTGGGGCCTCGCGCCGGTGCGGGTCCCGGCACCACGCTTCCACGCAGGTATTTACCGCGCTCTCGGCGAGCGCAGCCTAGCGAAGTGGAACAGTTGGCGCGGCCACCCCTGCCTTCAGCCCGGCGCTCGAGGCCCGCGCTCCCGTCGCACGCTCCCGTCGCACTCTGTCACGCCTTCTGTGACGCGCAGGAGCCCCGCCTGCCAGCCCCGTCACCTGACCCCTCGGAGCCAATCAGCTTTCCCCAGCGCCGGTGGCCCCGCCTCCCCGCAGAAGGTCCGCGGCCGTCGGAAGCTCACGGACTAGCCGACGATTGGCCGAGGACTGCCAGGAGCGCGGCTCAGCCAATCCGAAAGCGCACCGGACCTCGCGGCCCGCCCCCGCCCGCGCCGGCCTCTGGGGGGCGCTCTGGTCTAGGCGGTAACAGGGAGCTCGGGCCCAGCTCGCGAGCGGCGGCGGCCGAGGCGGCGGCATGGAGGCGGCTGTGGCGCCGAATAGGGACGCGCGGGGGCGCGCGGGGAGCCCGCCGCAGAGGTGCGTGCCGTGACGGGAGCGCGGGGGGCCCGCGGCCGCCGCCTCCGGGAAGCCCTCCGAGCGCCGCGGGGCGGGGGTAGGGGCGGGGGGCCCGGGGAGGGACCGGCGGGGCCCAGGAAACGGCGGTGACGAGCGTAAAGCGGAATGCAGAGTCCACGGAGCCCACACGACTCCGGCCCGAATGCCCGGGGTCGTTGTGTGCTCGCTGAGTCGCAGCTGCTGTGACCCGCGCGCGGCGGCCGGGTCGGGGGGCGCCGGCTCACCCTGACGAACGGGCGTGCAGGCGGGAGCCGAGGCCCGCGTTGGGGGCGCTGCTCACGGCGCTGCAGGGGCAGCCACAGCGAGGACTCGGAGTGACCCTGGGTTTAATAAGAAGCGCCCCTGTGGCTGGCATCGCTGCACAGATATCTGGTTATCACTTATAAAAACGTGCTTTTCTCAATTCGTTTAAATGTTTCTTATTGTCTGGATGATTATCGTTTTGGGGGTGTTTGTTTACATTCTAATTGTGGTCAGCGAGTTTCCGGTGATTTTGGGGATTCAAGATCATGAATATCATTTCAGCATACAACAGGCAGCCTGTGGTGGTGGCTCCCGGGGGTCCCACCTGGGCCATCTGTCCCCAGGGGAGGCCTGGTCAGGGATGGGAACTGTGAGGTGAGGCCCGAAGGGCCCCACCAGAGGGGAAATTTGGGCTGAGGCCCGAGTGTCAGCAAGGAGTCACCCACAGCAGTTCTGGGAAGAGGAGCAGCTCCTGCAAGTTCCAAAGTGCAGAGGAGCTGGCAGGACTCCCAGAGGGGTGGACGGCTGGTCAGATATGCTGTCATCAAGGTGACAGGAGGGCCTTCCGGGTTTGTTCCAAAGGTGATGGGGCCATTGCAGGTTTGAGAGACGAGTGATGTAGCTTAGTTATATTTTAAAGGAGTCCTTCTGGGTGCTTGTCAAGAGTAGGGGTGGGGGTGAAGGTGGGGATAGGCAGCGGCTGGGGGATCTTTTGTCATAGCAGGAGGGGAGGTGGCTTGAGCTAGATGGTCATGGTGGTGAAGGTGGGGAGAGGTGGATGTATTGGAGCTGGAATCCACAAGATTCGCTGCTGCATTGGGTGTAGGGACAGAGGAGGTTTTGGCCAGAGTTCCTCCCAGGCCACTGGCCTGAGCAACTGGGACAGCAGGGACACTTGCAGAGCCTTAAGGGACCAACTCCCCTTGGGGGCCAGACACAGGGTGTGCATTTTCAGATTTGTGAGTCTTCTCTCAAGCTTAAATAATTATTTTTATTCTTTCTGTCCAGGCTTAGAATATGAGGTACATGTGTGTATGTCTGTGTGTCTGTCTGTAAAAGTTGTGTCCAGGCCTAAATCAGACCATCTCTTTCATTCAGCAGTCTACCTTGGTTGGGACTGAAAGAAGGAGATTGAGAAAATTTCCCCTAGGGTGACATTTTGTGTGTAGAGGGGATTCAGTGCCTTTGTTTTTTTTTTGTTTGTTTGTTTGTTTGTTTTTTTGGTTATGATACTAAATGAATTTAGCTTTCCCATTCCAGTATTGATAATATTTAAGAAAGTAGCAAACAAGGGAGCAAAGTCATATATAAAAGTTGATTGGAAATTCAAGCCATAAATTAGCTCAGCAAAGCAGCAGATTAAAAAGCTGCAGTTTCCTGCAAACAGGCAGCTTGAGGTAGTGGGTGGTGCTTTTTTTTTTTTTTAATAGGAAATGAAAGATTAAAGGGCACTAATCCCACAGGATGGGGAGACTCGTGGGTTATGTCTTACTTTGCCACGGGACTGCCAATGCAATATACCAGTAATGGGTTGGCTTTTATAATGGGAATTTTATTAGGGAAAATTCTTACCGAGGCCATGAACTGTCCAAATCAAGGCACCATCAGGGATGCTTTCTCACCAGAGGTCGGCTACTAGCAGATCCTGGAGTCCTGCCTCGTGGTGAGGCAAGATGGCGAGTCTGCCGGTCACTCTAGTTTCTCCTGGACCTCAGCTGTGGGCGATCAGACATCTCTCCCTGGGCCTTCTCTCCTTGAGCCTCACTGGGCTCCTCTGTCTTTCTGCAGCTGAAGGTGAACCTGGAGTCTTCTCTCACATGGCCCTGTCAAAATGGCAGAGCTCCCTTTCTTTGTCTCTTCTTTCTCTCTGGGTCATGCCTCACTGAAGTAGTCCAATCAAAAGCCCTAAAGTGATCTAATCAAATGATCTAATCAAAGGTCATTTCTGGGGTTCACAAAATTCAAACTGTCACAGGTTATTACTACTAACCCTAGAGCCGTGGAGGACAGCCAAATGCTTCCAGGCACTGCTGGTTGAGAATAGCTTATAGAAAGATGCTGCATTAAAATCAACATACATTCCTTCCATGCTGCACAGTTTTAAAAAAACTAGAAACAACCCTGATAAGATAGTGATCGCATTTGAGTTTTCCAGTGGCTTGGTTTAAATACCTGATTTTAAAATCAGGTAAAAATAACTAGTAATATCAGGTAGGGTCGTCTACCATTTACATACAGAGTTACCATTTCTGAAAATTTGGATGTGGGGAAAGAAAGAGACACATAAATCTCACTGGAGGAACATTCTTATGGATTTGTATTTCCTGTGACATTGACTTTGTCACCTGGTAAATGGAGACCTTGGAACATACCATCCGTTGTTCTCAATATCAGTGAACAAAAAAGCCACGTGTGCTCATGGAGTGATTTGCTGGACATTCTGTGGAGCAAACCTAGTGGGTCCAGTGATGGGGGCTGCTGTGGACAGCCATGGAGGGAGAGCTGGGAAGCAGGGGGCAGGCCCCTGCCATTTTAGATAGAGCCGTGGGGAGGGCCTCACTGGAAAGTCAGAAGGACAAGACTGGCAGAGCCCTAAGCAGTCAGGCAGGGGCAGGGAAAGGCCAGGGTCCACTGGAGGGGAGAAGCTGCTGCCAGCGCAAGGACGCCGGGAGCAAAGTGCTGGGCGAGAGGAGGGGCACCCTGATGGCCTGGAACCACACAGTCTGTTCAGAAACGGACCCTAACTCTAACCCTGATCCTAACTGGTTAAAAAGTTAAGAAAACACACGAAAAAGCCCCTGGAATGTGAGGCCCCAGGAATGTGCTTTCTCCTCCAGCCCTCAGCCCAACATCCATGACCCCGTCCAAGGTGTAACTGACAAATACAAGACTATTAGAATTGCTCCGGCACTTTCTGTAAGTAGTGAAGCCTTGGCGCTCCCTGTGCTTGTGGGAGCTGGCGCCTGCCCTTGGCGGCACTGGGCCCTGCTATAACAAGGGCGGAGAGTCCACCCCAACACTCACGTCTTTGTTCTGTCCCCCTCAGGCAAGTCTATATGGACTATAATGCAACCACGCCGCTAGAACCCGAGGTTGTGCAGGCGGTGACAGAAGCCATGAGGGAAGCTTGGGGAAATCCCAGCAGTCCTTATCCAGCAGGTAATTCTAGGATCTTCCACATGCACATACTCCCACATCACAGGTAATCGGAGGCAGAGGTGCTCAAGAGAAATTGTACACCCACACGTGATCGTTTTGTTTTGAGTAAGTTCTCCATTACCTTCAGATCTTTTGCTGTAAATTTTTAGTTTTTTTCCTGAGAAGTCCAGATTTGTAAATTGCGCCTCTTTGATACCGTAACCTTGAACCTTTATAATCATGTCCTCTCCTGCCTCCCTTTCCCAGATGAAAGCGGTATCTTACTAAGAGTTATTTTGTAACAGTACCTATTAAAACTCTTTGTTGTGTCTATCTCAGTTGATCATTGTAACATTTTCTAAATAAATCTTTTAAATCATCAGGGCCATGTATTATCCCTTTTTTTTTTTTACATATAAATTTTAGGTTTTATTTTCAGAAGTTACAAGTATTTTAAAAGAACAAATAAACAGAATATTAAATGAAGTTATCTTCACTTATGATGGTTAAAACCAAAACTCTGTGAGGCCCAAAGCAATGACTAATCTTTGATTCAACAAGAAATGCTGGGATACCTGAGGATTATATTTCCCTTTTTGTATTAAGAACCACAACATTCCAAATTATCACAAAACTCAAGACACTGAAATTATTTCGTTAATATAAGTTCACGCATTTGGTATTTGCTACTTCATTTTCTGTTTGAAAAAGTGCATGTACTTTAAAATAGTTTTGATACAAATGAGTTATAAATGTAACTTAAAAACCAGACTTTGTTGGGTCAGTGGGGAATGTTTAAAACATTCAGCCCACATCTTCTTTATGTAAATTAGAAAAGCACAAGTTTTTGGATTTCTCATTTGCCAACTGGTCTCAACTTAAGACTAAATTAGACTCCCTCCCCCAAAGGCAAAAACAAAACAAAACTCAATTTATCTCAATAACCATCACCTGGCTCTTAAAATACTGCCTTGTTTCTTAAAATACTTACTTTTCCATAAAATATTGCCTTTTTAATTTCATACATATTTATTTTAAGATTTATTGCCAGCAATATAAGGAATGACTTTAGAATTCTTTAAAGTCTTTAGTTTTAATTGTAAATATTCTTATTTGCTTCTAGTTTATTCTTACTATAAAATTGGAGGTTTTGGAAAATATTTTGCTTCAGTTCATTAGTTATACGGCAGAATTAGATGGCAGTTCTCAGGTGGCCAGCCTGAGCATCTTCCCTTTCTTAATGGATGCTTCTTAGGGATAATTAAGGTAAACTCTCCTCACTGTGGCTCATGATGAACTAAAATTCCATTTCAAACAGGATATTACCAACCGCTAGGGTCCAGTAATACCTGCGTAGAGCTTGACAGTTTTTAAAGTGTTCTCACATCAGTCTGCTCACTAAAAGTCTCACAGCAACTTGATAACTGAAAGTTTTTTCAAGATCAGCTACTAGCCACTCATTAACATGTTGGTAGATTTCAGCCCATTTTCTGGACATTGCCTAGGGTCTAATTTCTCCATTAAAAGTGATCCTTCTGGGAAGCGGGTTTGGCTCAGTGGATAGAGCCCCCGTTTACCATATGGGAGGCCCGGGTTCGCGTCCCGAGGCCTCCTTGTGAGGGCACGCCGGCCTGAGCGGTGCGGTGGGCTGATGCAGCAACCTCACGGCAGGAAGCGGGTGTGGCGCAATGGATAGAGCACCCGTTCACTATATGAGAGGCCCCGGGTTCGCTTCCTGGCGCCTCCTTGTGAGGGCAGGCCGGCTCGCGCAGCGCCGTGGGCTGATGCGGCAAGACCTCACAGCAAGG
>JAQZBX010062516.1:0-16872 GCA_029593785.1 Cabassous unicinctus
CAGCCCTCCCCTACATCCTCATCCCCCAGCTTTTCCCCCACGTCCACGTCCACATCCCCAGCCCTCTGTGGGTGTCTCCCCAGTTCAATGGCATAAACCTGCGGAGCGCCACAGAGCAGCAGGCCCGGCTCATCATCGGGCAGCAGTGCGACACCGTCACCATCCTGGCCCAGTACAACCCGCACATGCACCAGCTTGGCAGCCACTCCCGCTCCAGGTGAGGCCCTGGACTGTGGGCAGTGAAGTGGGCGGGGCGGGCGAGCTGCTCATGGCGGGAGATCAAGGCTACCAGCTGCACCTGCTGGGGCTTCTGCTCCTGGGAGGAGAGTGACCAGACTAGATTTTGGATAAAAGCGACCTTTAAAGGGACATACATGTCTCCTTCTGAAACGGGGCATGTTAACTGCGGGCCGGGGTTGCGCTGGGTAGCCGGAGCCTGAAGCCCAGGGCGGGATTCTCATGCAGATGTCTATGTCCTGAGCAGACCCTGGGCCTATGCCTGTGACTTATCCTGGGCTGTGAGTCGTGGGCCAGATGAGAGAAGGCGAAGACAGGGTCCCGGTAGTCCAGCATGTTGCAGCTTAGTGGGGGGACAAGACATGAGCCGAGGAAAAGGGACAGGGGATTCACGTGTCACTGGGGCGTCCCAGGCATCAGGCCAGAGGTGTTCTGAGAGGACCTCAGGGTTGAGGACGTAGCGGGTCCTGGACAGGTAGGGGAGAGGTGGGCCAGCACCTCCTGCAGGTGACTGGCCATGTGGGCCCAAGCTCAGAGGTGTCTGCATCTTCTTGGGCTTCGGGGTGGGACCCACGTGGACCCCGTCCTTGCTCATGGCCTGCTGTCGTCACTGGAGGGTTGTGGCTCTGGGCGCGGCTGCCCCTCATTCTCCCTGCCCCCTCCCTGCTCCAGTTCCCACCTGGACCCTGCGAGCACCCACCCCGCACTCCAGGGAAGCGGTGCCACCACCCCGGACCACGCCTCTGCCATCGACCCTCTGATGGAGCAGAACGAGGGCCCTGGCACGCCCCCGTGCAAGCAGAGCACGCCCAGCTCCAGGTCAGCCAGCTGGCGAGTGCCGGGAGCCCTCCCTTTGCTGGGGTAACCAGGCGCGGCCATCCTCGGGAGCCTGAGCACTTGTTCTGAGCGTGTGGGCCTTGGGCTGCTGCATCCCCCAGCTGCCAGCCACACACGGGGTCTTCAGTGTCGGTGGGGTGGGGGGAAGCATGCCACAGCTGCCCCTCCCCTCCCCTCCCTTCCCCTTCCCTCCCCTCTCTTCCTCTCCCCTTTTTCTTTTTTCTCGTTTTCCCATTGACTCCCTCTTTGCCCCACCTCTCCTCTCTCTCCTCCTCTCTCTCTCCCTTTTGTCCTTCACTTGTTCATCAGGCTCTGGGTTTGGGCCATCAGAGCAGTTTCACCCCCGGGGAGTTCCCGTTTTAGAGGGCAGCAGTTCCGGGCACAGGTGCAGTTGAAATGCTACGGGAGGGTGGCAGGGAGAGGCGAGAGCTGAGTTAAAAGGTTTGGGAAGAACAAGAGTCAGCCACGCCAAGGTGGGCGAGGAGGAAATCTCCGCAGAGGGGCCAGAGCACTGACGGACCCACGTGCCGTTCAGCCGGGCCAGGGTATGTGGAGAGAGGGTACGCAGCCAAGGGCCTTGAGGAAGCTCTGAGCCTTGGCCAGATGCATTTCTGGCACCAGGTCCAGGCACGCTGGAACTTAACCTATGGCAAAATTTTAATTACGGGCGTCTCCCCTGAGGTTCCTTCCTCCTCCCCTCTCACTGCCCCCGTTGTCTTCACTCAGGGTGTTGGCCAGAGTATTTTTGGGTCCCTCGCTAGTTGGCAAGTTCCTTGGACCATCTCTTCCTGGTCCGTAGAAGCTCCTCAGTAAATGTTTGCACAGCGAATTGTGTTCTGGACGGTGAGACCAATTTTAGCTTAAGCAGAGCAGAGTTTAAGGTGCAAGCGCAGAGCAGGTGGGAGAAACTCAGCCCTCAGAGTATGCGGTTGGCGGCTGTGAGCCAGAAATCAAAGGCCTTGACTCCTGCTTTGTGATCCTGGGCTCTCGCTTCCCCTTTGCTGAGCCTCCGCCTCCTGCCCTGTAAGATAAGTCAGTAGAACTAGAGCAGTTTCTCAATTTCCTGGTGTTCTGAAAGCTCCTTTCCAGAGCCTGCGAGGCAAGTAGAAAATAGTTCGGGAGTCAGCCGTAGTTCTGACTTTCCCATGCCCGCCTCCCTCTCTGCATGATCAAGCAACTTCATTTTCTTTCCTGAAAGGATGGTGGGAGATGCCAACAAGAAGACCCCAGAGCCGCGAGTCATCTTCATCAAAAAGTCCCAGCTGGAGCTCGGGGTACACTTATGTGGCGGGAACTTGCATGGGGTGTTTGTGGCTGAGGTGGAGGACGACAGCCCTGCCAGGGGTCCTGATGGCCTTGTGCCAGGGGACCTCCTCCTTGAGGTGAGTCCTTAGCTGCACCCTGGGGTTCCATCCCAGATGGCCCTGGGGACAGGGGGCACAGACTCTCAGCTGGTGACCCCACTGGTGTTTTTATTTTAAACCCTCATAAACCCAGGATGCTGCACAGACCCTCTGGATAGATCCCTGGGAAGTCGGGCAGGCCTCTGAGAAGCTGTGGGCAGAGCCCCCCAGCCTGGCCACTGGGGTCCAGGGGAAGATGCTCTGTTCTTGTGAGCAGCAGGCCTCAGATTTGATGGGGGAGTCGTGCCTCCTTACCCCTCACCAGGTCCCCTTTTGATGGGAGAGTTGGTTCATCAATATTTAAAAATGCAAGTGGCATAAACAAGATGAAGTGCCATATTTTGAACATCCTATACTTGCACGGGGACTTGCACATGGTTTTTCCTGGGCCCTGGGGGAGACGCTGATGATTCAGCCCTTCCTCCAGAGGGGAGGCAGCTGGGTTCTCAGGTAGATGTTGGTTCTCTGCCTGATCCCCACACTGGCCCCTCCCGGCTGCTCAAGCTGCCCTCTGGCTTCTGCTCTTCTGACCCCAACCCCCCTCATCCCTGGGCAGTACGGCTCTCTGGATGTCCGGAGCAAGACGGTGGAGGAGGTCTACGTGGAGATGCTGAAGCCCAAGGACAGCGTCCGCCTGAAGGTGCAGTACCGCCCCGAGGAGTTCACCAAGATCAAGGGCCTGCCTGGCGACAGCTTCTACATCAGGTGCCGGAGCCTAGGGGTCCGGGGCCAGGGGAGGGGTCTTCAGTGGAGGCTCTGTTCCTCGTGAATGCCTTTGTGCTTCCTGCCTGCAAAGGATAGGGCCGTGATAGTCAGTACTTGGCCCCACAGTCATGGCGAGATGCTTGTAACTTCAGAACACCCTTGTGGACTTAGAAGACCAGATGGGCTTCTTTATTTGGGGTTTAGGGCCTGGGGAGTTTTGAGGTCACAGATCCCCATTTCCCTCTGGTCTGCACTCATCCCCTTTCTTTCTTCGCTTGCCAAGGTTTGCAGACCCCCTGGCAGTGTGTGTGTAGACTTCGGGGTACCCTCTGACATGACGTGGGTGCAGGGACAAGACTGAGCATTTCCTGGAGGGGCTTGTAGCATTCTTCATGATCCCTAAGACCTGAGACCCCCAAAAGAATAAGAGCCACTGATCACAGAGTACCATGTGGTACAATTCCCTGTCTCCAGGGACCCCCACCAGTTGATGGGATGTGGCCCATTTCCATCTTGCAGAGTTTCCGGTCAATAGGAACCATGGCCCTTGCCTTCAGGAGGGAAGGCATGCAGGAAAGACTCATTTGGGAGGGGAAGGCAGGGCCTTGTTCTTGGCCAGAAGTTCTCGATCTGAAGGGGATGAGGCTGCTTTTGTTCTGGGGAGAGGCGCCATCTCTGCATGGGGGTGTCCTCTTTTGGAGAGTCGCTGCCAGAATGGGACGATGCAGCTCCAGTTCTTGCCATGGCTTTTTGGTCTGGGGAAAGCACAGTGCAGGAGAGCAGCCTTGGGGGCGGCTGCAGCAGGCTGCGGCACCTCCTGATCCCATCTCCTGCCTCAACCTGCCCAGGGCCCTGTATGACCGGCTGGCAGAGGTGGAGCATGAGCTGAGCTTTAAGAAGGATGACATCCTCTATATCGATGACACCTTGCCCCAGGGCACGTTTGGCTACTGGATGGCCTGGCAGCTGGACGAGAATGCCCAGAAGATCCAGCGCGGGCAGATTCCTAGCAAATACGTGTATGTCTTCTCCAGATCTGGGCTGGGGGTTCGGGCAGGGGCAGAGTGGGCCTCCAGCCACGGAGCTGTCCCAGGGATGAAGGGCAGGGGCCTGGGCTACTGGAAGGACTAATCTGCTCGTTCCCACTTCTGGTCCGCATGGTTGGCCAATATCACTTGTCTAAAGAACTGCCCCTGGCATAAGTTAGTGTGCAGAGGGACAGCGGTGACTCAGGAAGCATAACTTTAAATGCTGTCAAGCTGAGGAGCAGGTGTAGCTCAGTGGTTTGAGGACCTGCTTCCCACATACGAGGTCCCAGGTTCAATTTCTGGTACCTTCTTAAAAAAAATAAATAAATAAAACAGGCATAAAAAATGCTATCAAGCGAGGGCTCTCCTAGCAGTTTCTTTGACACTGCTCCGAGTGGCCGAGTAGAATGTGGTAGAAATTCCTAAGAGCTGGCCCCTAGCACTGGTGTTTGTACAACCCCCTGCAAAGTGAAGGGGTCCCCAGTGGCGGGGTGGGCGAAGTAGCTATGAAACCTGCAAAGGTGAGCACTGGAAGAGGCCCTGGTTCCTGTGCTGGCTCTCACCTTCCTCACTGCGCAGTGTGGGTGGGGAGATGGTCCCGGCGGCCTTGCCCAGCACGGCCATTCTCTTTGTCCACAGGATGGACCAAGAATTCTCCAGGAGGCTCAGCATGTCCGAAGTCAAAGATGATAACAACGCTGCAAAGACACTGTCGGCGGCCGCGCGCAGATCCTTCTTTCGAAGGAAACATAAGCACAAACGCAGTGGGTCCAAAGAAGGGAGAGACCTCCTTGCCTTGGACGCCTTTTCCAACGACTCCATTCCACTCTTTGAAGGCAAGTGGCTAAACTTGGTTTTCCAGTGGACTCTCAGGATTAGGTTTGAGGTTTATCCGTTAAGCCTCAAGACAGTGGCTTAAACGAGACAGAAGATTTACTTTTCTTTCAAGTGAAAGAAGGCTGGCGGCCGGCATCCGGGTTGGTTCGGTGGCGCTACTGTTTTCCGAGTCTGTGACCATTTTGCTTGCCACCCATAGTGTGTGCCTCCCATCTTGGGGCTTCCCCATGGTCACCAGG
Organism: Cabassous unicinctus; assembly: GCA_029593785.1. NCBI lineage: Eukaryota > Metazoa > Chordata > Mammalia > Cingulata > Chlamyphoridae > Cabassous > Cabassous unicinctus. The sequence goes on from JAQZBX010062516.1 coordinate 5,287, forward strand.
TGTCATTGCAGCTCCAGCCATCATGTCTTTATTTCAGGGCGCAGGAAGGAGGCTGTGCCGCCATCCATCAGCTCTCTTTAAACCATTTGCCTGGTGAGCCCCACCCTGTGGCTTCCACTTCTTTCTCACTGACCAGTTGTCCCCTGGGGAAATGGGGAAAGAGGGTTTTGGCTGAGTACGTTGTGGCCTCAGCATTACAGGAAGTCTGTGAGTAAGGGAGAGAGAAAGATGGGCAGCGGGGAGGCCAGTGCAGTCTCTGCTCAGTGACATTGCTTCCCCTGTGGCTTCGTTTCAGGCTGCTCTGTGGTGACCCAGGGCCCCCCATCTCTGCAGATGGTTGGCATTTTCTAGCCTCACTCTTCCGTCTCTTACACATTCCTACAAGACCCTCCCAGGGCCAGTGTCGAGTATCAGGGAGGGTCAGGTGGTCCCTGGCAGACGGCATCGAGGGCGGGGTGCATTTATCCTGTAAAGCAGGCTCTTCTGAAGGCTGCTCTGGTTTTGGCCTGTGGTCCTAGGACATGTGCCGGCCCGGCAGGGCAGGGACAGGGCTGGCAGTGAACAGAGGATGGTGGTTTCCTTCTTCCCTCCCTGTCCTCCTTTGTTTTTAAAATGGAGACCCTGGGCTTAGAGAGTTGAGTTAACCACGCCCTGAGTCCGGGGCTCAGCATCACTCACTGTTAAGGCTGGGTTGGCAAACTAGAGCCCAGGGGCCAGATCTGCTTGCCTGTTTTTCTGTGGCCTGCGAGCTGAGGGTGGTTTTTATGTTTTTAAACATAAAATGTACAAAGGATTATTATCTCAGTCTTGCTCAGCTTTGCCTTTGGCCTTTTTTCCAAGCCCTCAATTAGGGCTAGGTTTCTCTCTGGTTTTGGTTTTTTCCTTCATTCCTCGATGCCCGCTCTCACCTTTCCCCTTCTTCCCTCTCACAGGCACCATCTCCAGTGTATTTGGTGTATGTTCTAGATATGTATGTATCTTTGAAAAACACCCATTTGTCTAATCTTCCTTTCAGTTCTTCAGTTTTGCGTGATATGTTTTTGAAGTTGTCATTAAGTTGAATTTTGAATTAATATATATCTTCCTGGTAAATTGACCCCTTTTATCATTGTGAAATGTCTTTCTTTAGCTCTATAATGTTTAAATCTATTCTGTCTGATACAGTTATACCAGTTTTCTTTTGGGTTTTTTTCCATCCTGTTACTTTCAATCTTCTTGTCTCTTCACATTTAAATATCTCTTATAAGTAGCATGTGGTTTTTTTTTAAAAACATCCACTGTGACAATATGTCTTTTTAAAAAATTCTATTGAAATGTTATACATGTACAGAAAAGTGCACATGCAATTACTGAGATGTGTACAACACAGGGAGTTTTCATAACCTGAACACACCTGTAATTGTTCTGGTCACTTAAGAGTATTTCATCCATTACATAAAATGTAATTACTGATCTGTTTGGATTTGCTTTTACTGCCTTTCTATTTGTTTCCTATTTTTCCTGCCTCTTTTCCCTTTCTTTCCCTTCTTGCTTTTTTTGGAATGAATCAAGTATATTTACTATTTCATCCCACCCCTTTCCACAACTCTTAGTTTTTAAAGAGTTACTCATTTTTGTTTTATTCCTTTGTGGGGTTACAGTAGACCTCACAACATGTATCTTTGACTTACTACTAATGTAAGTTATAAGTAAAGATTCTAGAGCATCAGAACACTGTAATTCCATTTACCTCTTTCCCACCTTTTGTATTATCATTTTAATTCTACATATACTTTAAACCCAAGAGAGTATTATTGATTTGCCTGCCAACTGTTCACTTATACTTATTCTTTCCATTACTCTTCATTCCTTCTTGCAGTTCTGTGTTTCCTTCTGATTTTGTTTTCTTTCTGCTGAACACCTCCCTTCAGTATGTCTCATAGTATAGGTTTGTTGGTGATGATGTCTCTCAGTCTGTCTGAAAATGTCTGTTTCACTATGGTTTCTGAAGGAGATTTTCACCGAGTTTATTATAGAGTTTTAGATCGACAGATATTTTATTTAATCAGTTTAAAGAGGTTATTGACTGTCTCCTGGCTTTCATGGTGTATTTGTTTCCCATGGGCCGTCAGAACAAATTACCACAAACTGCATGGCTGAAACAACACACACTTACTTTCTCAGAGCCTGGAGGCCAGAAGTCCCATGTCAGTTTCTCTGGGCTGAAAATCCAGGTGTCAGGACCGCCAGGCTCCCTCTGGAGGCTCTGGGGGAGGGTGCTTCTTGCCTCCTCCAGCTCTAGTGGCTGCTGGCTTTCCCTGGCCTGTGGCCACGGCACCTGCATCTTTCTCCCTCTGCTCCATCTTCTCGTTGCCTTCTCCGCCACGTGTATCCGCCTCTCTTGTAAGGACACATGTGATTGCATTTAGGGCGCATCCAGGTAAGCTCCTCCTCTCACTGTCCTTAACTTCATCATCTCTTTTGCCATATAAGGCAATAGTCACGGGTTGCGGGGATTAGGACGTGAAGATGTTTCTGGAGAGAGGTCATTTTTCATATTCTTACTGTTGAAGGTAAAGTCTTGCTGCCCGGTCCCCCATTGCTTTTAAGATTTGCGCTGTCTTCAGTTTTCTTTATGTTCATCCTGCTTGGGGACTTCTTAACACTTTCTTGAATCTATAGCTTGACATTTTGGTCAGTTTTGGAAAATTTTGGCCATTGTTTCTTTTTTCTTTTAAATCTGTAATATTTTGGTATGTTTTACTGCACTCTCTTTATTCTATAGGTTTTTGCTTTATTTTGCATAGTTATTGTAATGTCTTAAACACACATACACATGCACATACATACATATCTGCATATATATATACACACGCACAATCTGATAGCCTTTTTAATATTTACTGTTATCCTCAGTGCTTTACCACATTCATAAACATCGTGGCTTCCCAGTTGCACATTGTGAGGATCTAGATTGGTTTCCCTGACAGTGCCTGGCAGAGTATCACTCAAATAATTGTTGGTTATTTGTTAGAATGGACTTTTAGTTTCCACCATTAAAAAAAAAAAAAAAAAAAAAATCAAAAGACATCGTTCTTTAACCACTGCCTTTCTGCTCTGCTCTGCTCCTGTTCCTTTGTGCTTTTGACCATGCCCATGTGTCTCTGACATGTTTTTTCTCTATTTTCTGTCTCTTTTCTTCTCTCTGTGCTCCAATCTGGATATTTTCTACTGAACTTTTTTCCTCATTCTTTAATCTCTTCTTCTGTGGTGTCCAATATGCTCTTAATTTCATAAATTGCATCTTTTAATTCTAGAGTCTTCATTTGCTTCTTTATTAATAGATTTTAATTCCCTGGTGAAATTTTTCTTCTTGTTACCTGTATTCTTAAACATATTGATCACACTAATATTAAAGACTTTCATCATTCTGCCTGGTTATCTGTGAGTCTCCTTCTATTGCCTTTGCTTTTTCTTGGCCATGCTTCCTGGAATGCTTGGTCATTTTCGGTTGAAATGTGAGCACTTCCGTATAGGAAATTGTCCTCCAGAGTGGTGGCAGGTCACCTCGCTGCAAGCAGGGACTGAGTGGACGTGAGGCTGGGCTGCAGCTTTTGTGCAGCTTGAGGTTCATCCTGAATCTTAGGCGTGGCCCTCCAGTGGTCCCATCTGAGAGCCTGGGGTGTCATTTAGGCCCCTCCTCGCTAGGAGTCCTTGACTCCCTGACTCTGTCTCCTCACTGCCACGAGTTTGCAGGGATCTCAGTTCTGCAGTTTAGTGACTTTCTTAAACTCTCAGCTTCTTGCTCCTCACAGCTTAGGAATTTGGCAAATGACTTTAAGAAAAAGCCTGTGAATATCAGACTTAGTTCTTTGCCTCTCCCTTCTCTCTAGAATCATGGCCCCTCAAGTCCTGGCTACCTTGGCAGCCCTAAACTATATTTCGTCTCACCTGCATTGGTTTGCCAATAGCTCTGCTGGCTTCGTTGCCCCTTACTCTCACTCCAAAAGTCTGCAAATGCTCTGTTGGAGGTAGGCTTACTGCTCTGGGGTTCCCTTCTCCCCAGGATCTTGCATCTCAAGCCCTGGTTGCTTCAACAGCTCTGTGATGCCCCCAGAAAGGTATTTCTCTTTTTTTTATGTGGTGTTTGAGTTCCTCCTTTAGTTCATTGCTTCCAGCTGCTGTGTGCATCCCTAGAGGGCCTCCACCTCGTGATTCTGCGCCCACCATCATGGGCTCTCCACTACCACGCAGGGCAGGGGATGGCCTTGTGCCTGTCCCCTTAGGGACCTGTGCAGGCATGCCTCTGGAGTATGTACTGAGGGCTGGTGCTTCCTTTTCAAGAAGGTCATTGCAGTATGGACTGAGCCCCTGAGACCAAGCCTCTGCTCTGTCCTGATTAGCTATGACCTTGGATGGGCACTTTCTTTGGGCCTCTAACTCATCTGGTTAGATTCAGTGATTTGAAAGATGCCCTGTAGCCCTATGATTCTGTAATTCTGAGGACTTCTGATGGGGATTAGTCAGGGAGGAACATGCATCCTTTAAATGGGTGTCCCACAGTGTGGAATGTTAATGGTAGTTTAGAGAGAATATCATTCTTGTTCAAGTAAGTTGAGGGAAATTCTGATTTAATGTCCAGAAACAGGGGAATGGATGCGTATTCATGATGCTCAAAAGGAGTAAATGAGATACATATGAATCAACATGGGTGCATTCCAGAAACAGCACACTAAGTGAAAGAGTTGCAGAGTATATTATCATGCCGTTTTTGTTAAACACGCATGCAACAGCAATATATTATATGGTTTTATGAATATACAAAAATCAACATATGAGAATAACAAGATGACTGGAAGGATATGCTTCCATCCCATAAAGGTAGTTACCTCTGTAGAGGCCAGTAGGGGATGGGTCGGGAAAAGGGCATCTAAGAGGACTTCAGTTTTATCTGTAATATTCTTTTTTTTTTTTTTTTTCTTTAAGCAAGAACATGTTCATCTCTTCTTGGAGGAAGTTCTTTTCTTTACCGGGGATTCCTCAGAGACTTTACTCAGAAGTGCATGGGGGTTCTGAGACGGTGAATGTGGTGTGTGTGGTGTTTCCCCAATGTATTTGACCACCACGTCCTCCCTCACTTTTCTTTTTAAAGCAGATCGTCTTGTAACCCTGGCCTTCTGTGGAGCACCAGGTTGGGATAGGCTGTTTAGAGAGCCGTGTAGATGGGCACGAACAACTGTCAGTCAAAAAATACGCGCTCGGGGTGGGTTGGGGGAGGAGGGGAGGCCTGCCTGCTGGTCTGACGCTGTACCTCTCCGTCACCTTGTGCCCTTCACATCCCCCCGTGCTCTGCCTTGGGCACAGCTGTCATCCCACCCAGTCCCCGGCCTTCCGGTGGCCTCTTCATCCCCTAACCCAATCCCTAGTATTCATTTCACCCCCTACTGCTGTCTGCAGTCTCTTGTTCTGTTGCCTAGACTTGTTAAGCAGCTCCTGTGTTGTCTTTTCACATCTAGTTATCTCCTGGTACCAATTAGAGTCTGAGCTTTATATCGCGCTTTATCCTCCTTTTGTGCTTCTGAGATGCAGCACAGTGACTTGAATCAGCTGGATGCAAGGAAGATGCATGCAGGTTTTGAGGCACAGTGCCCTCCTGCAAGGGCTTTTGCATCCATTTGGTGGGAGGCAAGATGCAGTGCACGTGTCAGGCTGCAGCTTCAACTGCCTTCACCGAGACCAAACAGCAGTGGCTCAAACATGATGCCAAGCTTGTTTCTGTCCCCTCTAACAGCCTGAGCTGGGGGAGGCAGCTACGTTGTAGGGTCCATCCAGGGGCCCAGTTCCCTTCTGTCTTGGGGCCGTTCCCTAAGGCCTGTCTTTACCTCCATGATTGGGGCTGGCTCCAGCACCCTCAGTCCCAGCCCATGGGAAGCACAGGACACACAAGGAAGCGTGTGAGTGCTGAAGAACTGGGGGAGACTCGGCCGTTCATATGGGGAGATAGAGCTGTGTAGTTCTCCAGGAATGACCCTGACCTGGCTCAGGGGGGACCCGTTGCCCCTGAAGTGGCAGGAAAGTCCTCAGCAGCCGGGGATGAGTTGGTCCCCCAGCCTGGCTGTGGATCTGTGTGACAAGGGGAGCGATGGAGCCCTCGTGACGCCACTACCTTCTCTCCTTCAGATGCGGCGAGCAGCCTGGCCTATCAGCGGGTCCAGAAGGTCGAATGCACATCCCTGAGGCCCGTCCTGGTGCTGGGGCCTCTGCTGGACGTGGTGAAGGAGATGCTGGTGAATGAGGCACCCGGCAAGTTCTGCAGATGCCCCCTTGGTAAGGGGTGCCCCCCTCGCCTACCGGGCATGTGTCTGTCCCTGCGTCAGCCAGAGCACAGAGTGTTCCGGAGCCTTCCCTAGAGGACAGGCAACCAGAGGCTGGGTCAGATCAGTGTGTGGCCCCAGGCCCTGTCTCCCTAGGGTGAGGGCAGTGGCATGTCCCAGAAGGGCTGGTGCAGAGTGCGCTTCTCCTCTCCATCGGGGCTCAGCGGTGCCGCGGTACCTGGAAGGGACCTCAGGGTGCAGAGCCTGATGCCTGTGTCCCTGCCTTGCAGAGGTGATGAAGGCCTCCCAACAGGCCATCGAGCGGGGCGTCAGAGACTGCCTGTTTGTCGACTACAAGCGGAGGAGTGGACATTTTGACGTGACCACAGTGGCGTCAATAAAGGAGATCACAGAAAAGGTATACCCTGCGTTAGGCTACGGGGAGAATGCCCATTTGAGTATCGGGATTGGGCGCCCCTGGGTGCGTCGGGGCCCTTTGCCTTTACATCCCTGCCCTGCGTGTCTCTAGACAGCACCCCCAGCTCTTCCCAGACCTTTGGTGAGCTCATCCACATGCTGTCGGGCGGAATCCCCCTGCCTCCGGCCTGCCCTCGTTGGCTGTTTGTTGGAGCCCAGGCGCGCATTGTCTCTGTGTGTTTCTGTTTTCATAAACATGGAGTTAAGCCCTTGGAAAGTTGGCAGGAGTCACCCCGCATGCTTGCCGCCTCTCCCCCTCCGAGGTTGTGGCTGAGAGCTTTGACCTCCAGGGAAGAGCCTCTTGCAGGGAATTCTGAAACAGGCTCTGCCGAACTCGTGAGCAGACTCTTAGGTTTGTGTGTCTCATCTGGGGAGCGGGTGCCTGGCTTTCAGCAGGTCCTCCTAGCGGTCCCCGCCCTGAGATGGGTAAGAGCCGTTGCTGTCCAGCTCTTTATGTGTTTGAACGCTCTCAGGTCCGTTTACCAGCTAGCAGGAAAAAAAGAGCGGGTGGCTCTGCGAGGTGTGTTGGAAAGACCCTGGCAGAGCAGAGGACTCGGGGTCTCCTTTGGATTTGTCCTTCTCAGTCTCTGTGACCTTGAGCTGACTAGTCCACCTCTTTGGGTTTTGGTTTCCTCCTGTTAAAGGAAGGAGCCGGTTTGTTACAGCTCTAAGTGCATACTGCCCTGATGAGGTGGAAGACTTTCCGCCAGGGGTGCCCTGGGCTCAGCGGGACTCCTCGGTGGAGCTTCAGGGGTGTTTGGGGCAGGGGGCCCAGGCAGAAGGCTGTGGCCTTTCGTTGTCCCCACTCAGCCTGGAGGCTCAGGGGACCCAAGGAACGTATTTCAGTCACAGCCATGCAAAGCCAGGACGCTGCTGCTCTTCGTTTGCTCAGTCTGGGCTGAGGGTGTGGTAGGGATTCCAGAAGTTCCCCATACCTGGGTGGAGGCAGGGAAGGAAGTCTGGAGCTGGGCTGAGCAGCCCCTCGCCCCTGCCCGTGGCGCTCACCCTCCCTCCTCCCCCAGAACCGGCACTGCCTCCTGGACGTCGCACCCCACGCCATCGAGCGGCTGCACAACATGCACATCTACCCCATCGTCATCTTCATCCACTACAAGAGCGCAAAGCAGATCAAGTAGGTGGCCGGCACCCCAGGGCTCGGCCTGGACCTTGTGGGATGGGGGCTGGTGGCCCTAGTTGGGGGGTGGGGGGTGGGGGCAGAAGAATGAGAGGCAGGAGGCACATGTAGGAAGGGAAGGGCCCTGCCCCCCGTGGGCCCTGTCCCACGGTCAGCCGGGACATTTTAACCGAGTGTGCCTCCTCCTCCTCCATCCAACCCCTCAGCCCGGCTTGGGGGCTGCCGCGGTTCCTTTAGCACGTCCAGCTTTGTCTGCACAGCCCCTTCCCACCTCTCCATCCATCTCTCTTCTGCTCACCTCGGGGCTCAGGGGACGCAGGGAACTAGAGGACCCAGGCTAGACCCAGCTCAGCCACAGGCCGCCTTTGCTTTGCTGAGGCGCGGTTTCCTCGCTGGTCTCCCAGCCTACCAAGGCCGCTTTTCGCTTTATCCTTCTGTGCTCCCAAGCTTCGGGGACCCACAGTCAGGGCCAGCTGGTATGTTGCTCTCTGTGTGCACACACTGGGCCCCCCACCGTTCCCTCTGCCCGGGGCCCCCCACGGCCTGGCCCCTGCCACCATGGGGATGCCACTTCCCCTGGACAAGGAAAGGAAAAAGAGGGTCTGGGAGGAGTGAGAGGCTCAGCCTATCCTGGATGTCCCAACAGGGAGCAGAGGGACCCCATCTACCTGAGGGACAAGGTGACTCAGAGGCATTCCAAAGAGCAGTTTGAGACGGCTCAGAAGATTGAGCAGGAGTACGGAAGGTACTTCACAGGTAGGTGCGCCCCAGGCACCAAGAGGAGGCGGAGGCTTCCCGTGGGGGTCTTTCCTGGGAGCCGTAGGATCCCTCCTCGTGCTCTGGATACTTCCTGGGCGTGGTTGCAAGCACTTTTCATTACCAATGAGGTGTTTGGATTTCCGTCACTGGGCAACACCAGGTGTTTTAAAGATCGAAATGTATAGTTTTCTGAGTTGGGCACCAGGTCACCAGCTGGTCTTTCTCGCCCACCTTCTTACATGGGGAGGAGCGGGTCCGTCTCGTGGCCCAGGAACCGCGTAGCGCAGCCCCGGGATCCGAGTAGCTCCTGGCGAGCAGGCAGCACTTGCCGTGGCCCTCTGACCCCCAGTGGCCAGTTTCAGCCACAGGATTTTGTGATGAAAACCCATCTCTGGGCTTTGAAACAAGACAAGAAAACCATGGCTCCCACTTACCTGCTGCCCTTTTACTTCCTGGTTTTCAGCCTCTTACGTAAAATCAGACATTCGTAGGGGGTTAGCATTTTATCATGGGAAGAAAGGGGCAACGAACTTAAATTGTGGAGTGTGTTGTGATCTGGAACAGGGCTTCCTTCTCATGCCACCCGTGGTGAAGGACCAACATAGGTGCGTGTGTGTGTTTTACTTTCCAGTCCATCACAGACCAGTGCTTTTGTCAAATACATTAAAGATGGATTACTAGAGACACAAAACTTAAAAATCCCCCAAACTTACAAAGCACAAGCTCTCTTTTTTATTGGATTCAACTGACATAGGGTTGTCACAGTCTATGGCAACTTCTAAACGCTGTCAGCTTCCGTTCGCACCTCTTGCAGCCGGGGCCGGCTTGTAGGACCAGCACTGTTCTGCGGAGCATGCTTAGCGTCCACCAAACCCGTGGTGTGTGAAGCCTGCAGGGCGGAGCTGGGCCAGTGGGATACATTTCATTGTATTTGCTGGAGTCTTCTCTGGCCCTGGGAAGCCTGACTCCTTAAACTCATCCTTGTTTCCTTTAGAATCCCTCTACCCACTGGGCCACACAGCACTCTCCCTTCCTTCCCTAAACGGCTTTCCGACATGCTGGGATCCCCCATGGCGAGACGGGGCAAACCCAACCCAGAGAATTATTGGGGCGACGTGGGCAGTGCATGCGTGGGGCCAGTTCCTGGCCGCCCAGGTTGCAGGGTAAATTGGGGCCCAGCCCAGCCTTACTGGAGCCCATGTTTTCAGCCATCTGCTGAAGAGTCGACCAGAGGGACAGATGGGAAGCGGAACTGATTTGCACTCCACTCTTTTATTTTTATTATTTTATTTTACTTTTTTATGACTCTTTCTTTCCCCCCACCTTCTTGCCTGATGGAGGAGAGTGGGGTGGGCGTGGGGCGGGAGTGCTGCAAAAGCTCAAAGCAGGTGGCAAAAGAGGCCTTAAGAACCCAGGCTCTTCCTCTGAGCTGACTGTGTGTTTGGGGGGGCTCTTTTGCAGGGGTCGTCCAGGGAGGAGCCCTTTCAAGCATTTGCACCCAAATCCTGGCAACGGTCAATCAAGAACAAAATAAAGTCCTGTGGATTCCAGCCTGCCCGTTGTAGGGAAACCTCATCCTGTGAAAAGACTGCACATATTCTGCCAACGTGAATGCGTGGCTCAGCTCTCTTTAGCGACTAAAACCAGAAAACTGTCTGCACAGGAGCGTGAAGGGGAAGGGTCCCATGAGCACAGACTCCGGAAGCTCCCGCCTGGCTGATGGAGGGCGGCAGCCAAATGGATCCAGGTCTGGGCAGCAGACCGCTTTCCTCTCACCCGTGTGCTTTAAAAAGACTAAACAAAATGAAAACACACAAAAGACTTTTGACAGAGGGGTTCAACACCAACCTTTCTTTCGCCAGCCAATCCGAGATGCTGCAAAGAGAACCTTCCAGATCACAAGTTTACAAGCCTTTTCTAAGTATTTGGCAGTTTCTGTTTACTTGAACGGCTTCACGTTGTTGGTGCCGAGCCCCCGCCCCCCGCGCCCCCCATCTGTCCACCCGCTCTGTTGCTTTTCCTGCTTTCAGCGAAACGACTCTGGAACCTCGTCAGGGGCTGCAGTGCTCTGGGAGGTTCTCGGTGGGACCAGAGCTGCGGCAGCCTTCCCTCTCCTGGACGGCGTCTCTCCAGGAAGGGCCCCGCGACCGCAGGTGCTCAGGCCATTTGAGGTGGCAGAACCAGTGCCTTTGTGGAGTCCACTCGCCAGCCGCAGCGCCCGCCCCTCTGCAGGAGGGAAGACTACTTTGGCGGTCTTGTAAACTCACCTCTCCTCCTCTCCTGCCTTCCACATCCTCTCGTTTCCCCTCCATCTGGATTTATCATTTAAGCCTCTGGTCCCTCGGAGCTTCGTGGATTCACGGTGACACTGTTAGGGTCTGGGAAGGGTGTTAAGATCGGGCCGATGTGTGCTGTTGGCTCCTTCTTAGGTTCTGTACTTTGCGACAGCCTTGATCAGTGGAGTTTTTGCGGGGTCACGCGTAAACTGTTGCATCTTAGAGCGTGGCGAGCGCGTCTGCGATGAAAGCATTCCTGTTTCAGTCTTTGGGCTGATTGCTTTTAGGGGAAGCATAGTGTGATGGTCGTCACTGTCGCAGATCTGAAGCTAAAACCTGGGGTCTCTCCAGTCTTGGTTACAGCCGTCTTGGCCTGGACCGTACCCTGTGAAGATGTCTTCGTTTGGGGCTGGTTTGCATTCCTGACGCCGGGTGTCCCCGGCTGCAGAGTTGAGGTGTGTCCCCTTTAAGCTGTGCGTCCTGTTCCTAGGTACTGTACTGGGCTCTGTGGGGTGTGCCCTGCATTTTCACCCTGTTCCTAACATTTCATTTTCCTAGCAAGAAATCTTCGATTTCATTTTATTCTTTGTAATTCTAGACACTAGATTGTAGTTTAGCCATTACTGACTTTTTTTTTTTTTTTAAA
>JAQZBX010062517.1:0-16871 GCA_029593785.1 Cabassous unicinctus
GCATTTCTTGAGGGGCAGGTTTCTTGTTGGCAGACTGTCTTAATTTCAGCTGATTTGTGAATATTTTGAGCTCTCCTCATTTTTGAATCCTGGCTTTGCTTAATGCAGCATTCTTGTCTACCAGTTTATTTATTTATTTTTTTCCTTTTTAGCATGCTAACTATATCTTACCACTGCCTTCTCACCTCCATGGTTTCAGATGAGAAATCAGCACTTAATCTTTTTGACCTTCCCTTGTAGTGATGGATCTCTTTTTTCTTGCTGCTTCAGTATTCTCTCTTTTTCTTGCACATTTAATCATTTGATCATACATGCCCCAGGGTAAGCCTGTTAGCATTTATACTGTTTAGAGTGCACTGTACTTCCTGGACATTTCAAAACAGTCTTGCTGTTTAAACTCACTGAAGAGAATCCTCACTCTGTCCTTTGAAGCACTTTTCTTCTTCCCAGGATGTAAGATGCCCATTCCCCTCTCAGTTGGTCACCATCAGCCACAGGGTTTTCTGATGCTTTTCACCTCAGGGGTGAGTTATGGGCACCACTTCCAGCTATGGGAGCAAATAAGTCAAATTTCCTTTTGGTCTTTTTGTCTCTCTGTCTCCAATTCCTCCTGGACTATGTGTGTGGCACTCTCCTTGCCTGCAGATCCATAGAGCAGCTTCATTGGATAGCTTTTGCCTTTCTTCCTGTTTTATAAGAGCACTACACCCTGCCTGACCTACTCCAATGCCATCTTTCTGTAACTCTTGCTGTAAACTTTGTTTTTTAGGAGGTATCATGGAATGAACCTAGGACCTCATACATGGGAAGCAGGTGCTCAACCACTGAGCTATATCCATCTGCTCTCTGATGAGAGTTGGTTTTTTTCTTTTGTTTGTTCATTTTGTTTTTAGGAGGTATGGGGGATTGAACCCAGGACCTGTACATGGGAAGAAAGTGCTCAACCACTTGAGCTACATCTTCTCCCCACTATAAACTTTTGACTGATATCCAGAGTTTTTCAAAAGTTGATTCTGGTACTCTCTAACAGTTTTTTTGTATCTGAAATTCAGCTTTTAGTTGTTCATTCCTTTCAGCTAAGTTTTTATATCTTGTTAAGGAGAATTCTTATGGTGTAAGTACTCTTCTGATAATGTGTTTTACACTAATGAAGAATTAATTAAGCCACAAAGAAATAAGGCTTAAAATGGATTATTCCCCCATATTGAGGTTGAAAATGATGGGTTATTCAAGAGGCACATACTGTAAAGTGTCTTAGATTTTTCTTTGTGGCTTAAGATCTAATTTAACTTACATCAGGGGTTCTCTTTAACATAGCCCAGACAGAACACATATGAGTGAGGTTCATAGACTGAAGGTTTTTCATATTTAAAGTTCTAATTCATCTTTATATTCTGACTCTTTAGTATGAGACAATATCCAGAGATCACCAAAAATCTGAGTATTGGTTCTATGAAAAATAAGGACCTATTAAAAAATACAACAATATGGCCACATCTAATTTGTGGTAAAAATATAACTCAAACCAAATAACTTTGTTAGGAATATGTGTGCAGATGAGAAATTTGAACACATATGGAGGGGTTTGATAGCAAAGAAAGAGAAAAAAAACATATACATCAATTAGAAGTATGGGTATATGCACACAATTTAATCTGCTGTTGGAGCTGGAAGTGTATAATTCTGGAGAACAAAAACAGTAAGATGGAGACTATAGACAGGTTATTACTGTTTCTAAAAACAAATATTTTTCTCATTGCATGTATAACTCATTACAATTTAAAATAAGCAGTGAAAATCATACTGAATGAAATCATAAAGAGTAGGTTCCTTGACTAATGATACCAATTTCTCTCTATAGCATTACACACATAAAGAAAGAAATTTGGGGAGTTGTGCCTCCTACTGAGGGTTGCAGACATCAGGAAGATGCTGCTGGTGAAGTGACTGCAACACATCCTTCTGCCACTAGCTGGCATGCCAGGGGTTGGGTGCACACTGCCTGCCACCTCTGCCTCTGCTCAGGGTCAGACTAAGCCAAACAGTTGAGCTCCCAGGATAGGAAGGACAGCCTTGGGGTGCCTCCACTCCAGCCTATGGTGGACATCAACCTTACAGACATCATGGCTCAGAGAACTATCACAATCTGGGAGCTGAGAGAGGGGTGTGAATGGGCCTTGTCTGGCTCAGTTACTATGGGAACTGCCACAGCTCTGCAATTCATGATGGATGCCTCCAACCTCATCAAGCTCTCTGCATCTTGTGTGCATTTCTTGGGGCTCCTTTCTGCAGAACAACTTGCAGAAGTGTTGGTCCTGATATTCTTCACTTAGATGTAAGGTGACCTGCCCAGTTTGACCATGGAAGAGATAAAGTCATTCATCAGGCTCCCCAAAATCATTGCCTGTGTGAAGAAAGAGATCACCATGGCAGAAATCAGTGCTATTTAAGTGCTATTTAACCCCAGTTTAGCTGGGGTTCTGCACTGGCTGCAGGACACCCAGAAAATCATCAACTGATGACAAGGCAGAAAAATGTGGTTGACCCACTCTGAAGAGAGGGGGCAGAGGATGGTTTTCTTGCTATCCAGTGGTCTGTCTTTGTAGGGGCAGAACAACCCAACATCATCCTAGAAGACTGGGTTCTGTGCTGAGGTGGAGTGTCAGGCAAACTGAGGCACACAGAGAACAGGCTCCAGACATCTAGCTTCTACATGGCATCACCTGAAAAAAATGGCCCCAGAAGACTATCTCCAGAACTAGGAGATAGGGTCAGGCAGGAAGTGAAAGGCCTGGCCAGGGGCACCAATGGAAGATGCTGGGATTTGCCCACCCTCCTCCAGGAAACCCACTTCAAGCTGTTTCTGGCACTCTGGCATTGTGTCTCCCACCAAAGACAGAGGTGGACAATGGGAGTGTTACAGTAAGACAGAAAAGTTTGCTGGCACATCTGTGAGCTTGTTTACTTGGTGAACTTTTTCTGAGATCCTGTGGGCACCTGTGCTGGATCAGCTCATTGAGGAGTGGTTCAAGGAGGTACAGGAAAGTGCAGCTGAACATGTCTCAGGTTCCTCAGAAGGCTGCTGCCCCTGGGGGAATACAAGTGAGAATTCCCAGAATCTCTGCATGGCCTGTCACTTTGGCTGGAAGCAGCTTGCTCAAAAACACCCTTTCTGTCTCCTGGGGTTGTGACAACAACCTGGGTGGCTTAAAACAATGTCAATTTCACTCACACTTCTGGAGACCAGAACTCCTAGATCAAGGTGATGGCAGGCTGGTTCCTTCTGGATGCTCTGAGGGAGGACTAGTTCCATGCCCCTCTTCTGGCTTCTGGTAGTAACCAGCAGTTGGTGTTCCATGGCTTGTAGCTTGCAGAACATCAATCTCTGCCTCATTGTCACATGGCCATCTTCTGTGTGTCTCTCTGTCCTCTCATTACAAAGACATCAGTCATTGGATTTAGAGCCCACACTGAACCCAGGATGATTTCATTCAGAGACCCTTAAATTAATTATCTTTTTCCAAGTAGGTACACAGGCATTTGGGGTTAGAAATTGGAAGGTCTTTAAGGGCCACCATTTGACCTTTTAAAACAGAAAAACACACCTTCTACTTTGGGGCATGATTTTGAGTTTTCCAGAAATGGCTGGCTTTGTTTTCTCTGGTAGTTCAAGTTCCTTCATCCACTCAAAAGGTTCAGGCATCTGCTTTATCCCACAGAGGTTCCAGAGGGAATGGCTCAGGGCCTGGGCCTTTGCACATTTCTGACTGGCCAGTTGACTGTGAGCTTTGTTCAAATGGTGGCCCATAGACAATGTTTTGAAATAAATCTTTGCACATACTACATGTTGACACAGGCTTGAATTTCTTCACTTCCCAGTTGAAGTGATGTGCCTGACAGTGCACCTGTTTGAGAAGGCTTTGTATAGACTCTTTGCAGTGGACAGCTTGTATCACAGCTGGATGCCCCCTTCTCAGACAAGCTGTGTCACTCACTCCTTACATACCATCAAGCAGCTGTAGAGGTGCTTGACCTCAGCCCACCTCTACAGTCCTTGTATGAGATTTCACAGACAACATGGTATCCAATTTCCTTGGCTTGCAGAGGTTCCTCAATTCCATTTGACTTTAGCAAATCCTAGTTAAAATAATTTAGCTCTAGAAGAATCTTTTTTAAGTCAAATTTCATCACATTCTTCAGCTAAGGGCTGCTTACAAAAGAACCCTGTTATATATGAAGCAAAAATTGATGGAAGTGAAAGGAGAAATAGATAGGTCTACAATGATAGTTGAAGACTTCAATGGATCACTTTCTATAACTGATAGAACATCTAAACAAAACATCAATAAAGAAACAGAGGACTTTATCAACTCTTTTAGCCAATTAGACCTAATGGACATATAAAGAGCCCTGCACCCAATGACAGCAGAATACTCATTCAGGTGCACATGGAATGGTTTCCAATGTAAAACATGTTATATCACAAATCAAATCTTAATAAATTTAAAAATATTAAAGTCATAAAAGTGTCTTCTCAAATCACAATGCAATAAAGGTAGAAATCAACAAAGAAAACTGGAAAATTTACAAATATGTGAAAATTATCACACTATTAAACAACCAAGATATCAAAGAAGAAATCGCAAAGGAAATTAAGAAATTTCTAGAGATGAACACAAAGAAAACAGAACATACCAAAACTTAGGGGATGCAGTAAAGGCAGTGCTCAGAAATATGTAGCTCTCAATGCCTATGTTAAAAAAGAAGAAAGGTCACAAACCCCTAACTTATCTTCATACCTAAAGAAACTAGAACATGAGCACAAACTAAGCACCAAGTTAGTAGAAGGAAGGAAATAGTAAAGATTAGAGCAGAGATAAAGGAAATAGAGAACAGAAAACCAAAGGAATCAACAAAACCAGAAATTGCTTTTTTGAAAAGATCAATAAAATGAACAAACTATAGCCTGACTGACAAAGAAAAAGAGAGAGGGGGCACAAATAATTAAAGACAGGACTGAGGGTGGGGACATGACTACTGACATGTGACAACATGGATGGGCCTTGAAGGAATCATATTTAGTGGCATAAGTGAAATACAAAAGGACAATGATTGCATTATGTCTTTTATTTATTTATTTTTATATATTTATTTTTTTAAGAAACTTAGATTACATAAATGTTACACAAAAATTGTAGGGATTCCCATGTACCCGACCTCCCACTCTTCCCACAACCTCCCACATAAGCATCCTTCATTAGATTGGCCCAACACCTGTAATAGATACACACATCTTGGGGCTTACCATCCCAGACTCCTCAGGATTAGGGGAAGAGCTAGGGACTAGAGTGGACTTACTGGCATTCTGTTATAGACATATTGTGATTCACGCAATGGAAGTAATTACAACATTAATGTGGAGCCTGAGGTCTACAATGTATTTTGTCTTTTATATGACATACTTAGAATAAGAAAATTCAGAGACAGAAAACAGAAGACTGGTGACCAGGAGTGAGAAAAGGGAATGGGGAGTAATTGTTACATGAGTATGAGTTTTTGTTTGGGGTGAAAATCATAGTGAAAATTACACAGCATTGCCATTGTACTTAATTTCAAAGAATTGTCCATATTGTTAAAATGACCATGTTGTGTATAATTTTACCACAATTAAAAATTAAATTAAAAAAAAAAACTTGTTCTGACAACTCCCCAAATTCAGTGAAAGATGTAAACTTTCAGATTTGAGAGGCCTAGAGAAGCTTAAACAAGATAAACTAAAAAAATCTTTAATACCCAGTGCCTGGTACATGGAAAGACTGTTTATATTGCCTGGAAACTGCCAGTAACTGGACCCTGCCCCCACCCCAACATGGACCCCCAAGCCCTGTCTGATTCAATATCACAATCCTCAGACTTTCAGTAGAGCTATCAGAATGAAACAATTTTCAGCTTAGGCCTATCAAGCTCTAAAGCAATTTGCAAGGCAAATGAATGTCAATCAGACTTTAGCTTCCATCTTTGTAGACTAGACATGACACTATAAAAACCCAGAGTCAATACTCCACTTAATCATTTGCCCCTTTTTCTAGACCAGTTACCTGGCTTGGCACAATAGGAAAGCTGAAGCAATGAATCTTCCACTGTCCAAATTGGAAGAGGTACCTTGGGGATTAGCAAGTCCAGTTCCTCATGTTCCACCATGTCTGGGCCAACAACTGGCCTGGGCTTGGGCAATGGATAACTTTGAAGTACTCTGCCACCTCTGCAGTGAAGTCTCTGAAAGTGTTTTCTCTGATGTGATCTACCATGCATGTGGGTGGCAGCTCTGGGCTTTCCCCACATGGGCATGTTCCTGAAGTCCAGAGGGGCCAAAAACACTGCCAAGACCCACCTGTCCAGGAGACAATGCCTCTTACCAAAAAGGAGCTACAGTCACTTTTGGAAGAGGTGGACACTACAAAGAGTGCAGCCCATTGGGACCTAAAGCAACCAGGAGAGGCCGACAGCAGTGGAGGTGGGTGGGAGCATGTCCAGAGCACCCCCTGGAGCCCAGGCCACCCCAGAAAGCTGCTGAAAACCAAGGCTTAAATCAGGGAGAAATAGGGAATGAAAGGAACCCCAGCCTTGCTCAGGCCCATAGCATCGCACCCTTCAACCGGTGCCAGAGAAGGAGCCAGAGACGCCACTGTGGAGGCCTTCATAGTGCCCCTGTGAGCTGTTCCACTGGGACTGTACATTATATGCCTAGGCACCTGGAGGTCTATAAAGTGGAGAGTATTTGGTTCCTCTCCTAAATGACTTAGATGTTTTCAAGTTACCAACCACTTCATGCAATCAGTAATATGCTAGGGAACTTTTCTTTTAAATCTACTAAGATTGCCATAGTTCTTATCTAGTTGATACAGTACACAATGATTAAACTTTTGTCCTTATTCTTCATCTGAGGGAATAGATTTGGGGATGTGAAGTTAGGATTGGGAAGGGTATATGGGTGGGCCTGAAGCTGGAAGTGGAACAGGGATTTAGGTCAGAGCTGGAGGCAGAATTTGAGGGGACTTTGGCAAGGAGTAGAATAAACTGGAATGAGAAGGAGCAGCTGGGTCACTTTCAGTATTCCTTGTATCTGAGTGTAGCCCTCCAGGTGAGGAGACCCTAATTGTCCTTCAAGATCCAGCAAAACTGAAGACTCATTGATACAGTCAATTGGCCCAGTGAGGTAAAACCTTCCAGCCTCTGCCTATCTCAGGGTCTACAGCATCTGAGATTCAGTACTTCCTGAGGGTTTCCCAGGGTTAAGATGTATGCATTCCCATAATTTCAGTGCCAACTGGGCCAAGAGACATAGAAAAGGCATGCAGTATCACTACACTTTGGACTTTCAAACATTTTGTCACCTGTATATTAGAAACCAGAAACTAGATGTTAAAAATAATTTGGTCTACTCTCAGGGTATTTTTTCTTTCACACATAAAAGGTCTTAATTTCAATATGGAGTCACTTTGAGATTGGAATTTGGGGCATAGACTATGTTTACCTACCACTTTTTATTAGACTGATTAAATGCCAATAACCCCTATTAGAGAATGGCAGTAGGTGGTGAAAGAGGAGTTGAAGTGTTTTCATCAGTTTGCATGTGGAGTGGACTGCCCATCATGTCAGACTTACTTCCTGCCCAGAAGTCTTCTAGTCTGCTTTTCCTCTCTTCATTAGTTTTCTTTAATGACAAGGCCATGCAGTAGTTTAGCTTTTTCATGGTCAGGACTGCTTTCCACCACTGCAGGAGAGGGGTCAGGAACAGTTTGGCTAGGATTCCAGTCACTCTGGGGGACTGAGCTTTCATCACCCACAAAGGCCATTAAGACTGAGCAGATTGAGGCTCCAGTGGAATTGGGATGTGGAAAGCAATGGAAAACTTGTAGGTAGAGTGAAAATGTGGGTGGTCTACAAGTAAGAAATCAGAAGACAGCTAAAATACAATCCTATGAACAAGAAATTGTAAGGAAAATATAAAGTAAAAAAGAGATCACAGAGAAGTGTTTCAGGGACAAAAATAGTTGGGAATATAACTTAGAAGGATTCTGTGAGAACAGAATATGAAAAGGAGAGAAAAAAAGAAAAATACTTATGTAAAGGCAGCTGGAATAAGAGAAATTGAAAAATAAGTACAGAGCACCATATGTCTTTGAAATTTTAATAGCTGAATATTAGCTTTTCTCAAAGTCCTAATTTTTTCTTTTGAATGCAGGCTTTAATTGTGATAAACAAAAAAGTAATATAGAATACATGAGCCAATTAGGAAATTCTGTTCTTATCTAAGGATCATGATGAATCTCTTCATCAATGTTGTGCTTCTAATGGCTAATTTTAAAGTGAAGGACAGCCCCTAAAATCATTTTATAACATTTTTATACTGAAACAGTTATGGTCAGGAAAAATGAGTGAATGGATGAGGAAGAAATATTTGGCTAATATCTACTTGGCAGAAGACACTGTGGTGACACAAAGCAAGACTATAAACATCAAGCACATCTGGATGTTTTATTCCTTTCCCCCATTTCTTACTTCCTGTGAAATCTTGTAAAGATCACTTAGGAAACTCTCTGAGCCACAGTTTCATGTGAAGGATAAAATGCTTGCACAGCTCAAAAAATAAATTATAATCTAAGGAAAAATGGGAATATCATTTATTTTTCCTTAGTAGTAGGCCTTCAAAATATTCCATTCTGAAAACTATGAATTTGTATGTTACTTTTATTTAAAATAATTAAAAATAAAATGTAAAAAATTTAATAAAAGATGTATTTCCTTATTCTTAAGACATTTTTAAAATTTTTTAAAAAGATACATAGATTACATAAATATTACAAAAATATATAGGGATTCCCATATGCCCCACTCCCCACACCTCCCACACCTTCCCACATAAACATCCTTCATTAGATTGGCACATTCATTGCAATTGATAAATGCATCCTGGGTTTTGCCATTAAGCATGGGCCATAGTTCACATTGTAGTCTACACTCTCTCCCTCCCACACAGTTCTGCATGTTATGTGATGATATAAAATCACCTATTTCTGTCATTGCAATGTCATTCAGGATGATTCCCAAGTACTGAAAAAAAACCCATATTACAACTGTTTTTCCCTCTCCTTGCCCCCAGAGCTCCCAGTGGCCACTGGCTCCACATCAATGTTGTAATTTCTTCCATTGCTAGAATCACATTAGGGCATTTTTCTACATGTTGGCCTTGCCATAAGCTTCTGTCCCTATTTCTCCAAATGCAAATGTGAATGTAAACTCAAAACTTATATGCTTGAATATATAAATGCTAGGCCTTTTTTGTTCTCCTTCCCCTTAAAACACACACCATATAATGAAAGGGACACATAATATCTTCTTCTGGAATGGCATTAATGAAATCTGAGTTGGATGTGGTTTTGAAAAAGACTAGGGAGACTGAGGGCTTAATTTAGGCTTCTGTGGAGGTCCATGGAGCAGGTTGGGGGATAGAGAAGCACATGTGGGTTTCAGGCTCTTGCCTTTATTATAATGCAGAGGGGAGAGGTAGGGCTTTCCTGTGGATACTTGGAATTGGATGTTTCAAACTATGCAGAATGAAAAGCAGACATGACAAGGGCAGCTACTTATCATCTAAGTTATATGAAGATAAATGTTTGTCTATTAATTTATGCAGTGCAGTAGGACAAGTAACTTTATGGAGAAGACACAGAGGCTGTTTAGAGAAAAAGCATCAGTGGTCATTGAGAGAAGCTGTAAGGGTGGCTTTTACCATCAAAACTGTATGGGCCCTGCTAGTTGTGGTTATGCCCAGGGCAGGGCTAACTGGGGTGGTGATTCAAAGGGAAACATCATTAAGCCAGGCAACAGTAGCCAAAGCATTGGCAACATAGAGCCCCTGATTATGTTTTCAGGTATGTTTTCACCTTTTCTTCCTAACTCTGTAGAGCTAAATGGTCCCTACATCAGAGGAACTCTTTAGTTTAATTCATGACACAGAATTTTTCCAGGATTGAATAGAATACACAGATGCTGGAGACCAGGAGAGTTTACTTAAGAGTAATAGTTTAATTTTGGATTGTGTAAATTGAAATTCCTTAATAAATCATCTCCTTCTTTTGCCAGCAGTTCCCATCTAGGGCAGTTGAATGAAATTAGTGCCATGGTTTGTACTCTTTAGAATGAGAGGCATATTGGAAAGAGGGACTACTCAGTAAGAATTTGGCTGGGTAATGTGGCACTCCACTGGGAAACATTACCCTCTGTATATTATGGTCACCTTTGGAACTGTCCTGTTTCTGCAACCCAAGCATCCACTATTTTGGACATGATTTTATCTTACTTCATTCAAAGAGTGCATTCTTTGTAAAACAGCTTGGAGATCCAATTTATGGGTGTATCATTCTTTCCAAAATTAAAGGATTCTACTATAGCATAAGCTCCTAGAAGTAGAGTTATCATTAATGTGAATATTCCATAATCCTTTAGAAGAAAGGAACTTCTTACAAATTAGTGTACTTATAGGGAACAATAATGATTCAAATCAAAATCTGAATATTAACTGATTACTGATGACTATTAAGGGGTAGTGTTTTTTGGTTTGTTTTTGTTGTTTATTATTACTATTATTATTGGAATAATGAAAATGCTCTAATAATGATTGAAGTGATGCATGCACAGCTATGTAATTATACCAAATACCATTGATTGTACACTTTGGATAGATTGTATGCTTTATTAATATGATCAATAAAATTGATTAAACTATGAACATACATAACTGTATATTTATAATATCTGTGTATGAGAAAAATACATACAGAGACACAAATACACAAAATCACTTTGAGCTCCCAAAGCAAAATTCAACATATAATTAGTATAAATATGCTGAGGCTACCACTCACAACAACTCTTTCAGACTATAAGAGGATTAGATAATTGATGGGAAGGTGATTCCAAGTACATTCAAGTAGTAAGAATGCTGATGCTTCTTTGGTTTGGGCCTGCTTTGTTTATCATCTATCTTTTCCTGTACCTTGTTGATGATGATACTGATCATCTGCAGACTGACCTGTTAACTGTTTTTCTGTATAC
Organism: Cabassous unicinctus; assembly: GCA_029593785.1. Classification (NCBI taxonomy): domain Eukaryota; kingdom Metazoa; phylum Chordata; class Mammalia; order Cingulata; family Chlamyphoridae; genus Cabassous; species Cabassous unicinctus. The sequence continues at coordinate 11,119 of JAQZBX010062517.1, forward strand.
AGACTTCTTTCTGGTGCACCTACAACAAAAGCTAACTGCCCCTTACCTCTCCTTTGGAATTCAGCTGTCACTTTGAGCTCAAAGAAATCTGCATCTGCCCCACACTTCTAACCACTCACACAGAGCTTTTCTATGCTTTTTATCTTTTATCCCAGTCCTCTACCCAGCTGTGAGATTGCCATGTTTCTTCCATAAACCTTTCATTTAACCAGTGTTTTAATTTTTGTCTTCAGTATTATTTTGTCATTTTCTTTTGTTTTTTGTTGTTCCATTATTTCTCTTTCATTTTTCTACTATTGTGTTTTTCTCTTCAGCTCAAGAAAACCAAGCACAAAGCAATACAGCAACAACAACAAAAATGTCTCTAAGGGGATACATCACATTCAGAACGTTTCTTTCTCGACATCAATTCATCTACCACAGGATTCATGGCGGTGGCTGCAGGTGGCTGCATCCTGATGGTCTCTCCACTGTCTTTGCTCTCTCCCTAGACTGAAGGTCTGTGGATGCTGCAGCCAGTTCTTCATCACTGTTTTTGTGGCTACCATCATAGCACCTGGCACACAGGAAGATACCAACATTGCTAAATGTTAGGATTAATCAGATTTTATTACGCTAAAGATAAATACCTGATCACGGAAGTCTATTTTTAAAGCAGTTTTATTGAGATACATTCACACACCATACAATCTATCCAAAGTGTAAAATCAATGGCTTTTAGTCTAATCACAATGTTGTGCATTAATCATCACAAAAATATTTAGCACAGAGTGCAAAGGCCGCTATGCTGTCAGGCCAGGTGGGGGCTCACCGCTGTTTGTGCCTCACTAACTTTGCAGGGCAGAAGAGAAGGATAAGGAAGAGGTTTGAAAGCAGTGAGTGCTCTGCACACAACACCTAACATCCCTTTCTCCGTTCGCCCTTGGGACTGTGGGCTAAGAGGCAGCACAGCGGGTGTCTGCGGAGCGGCCCAAATCCAATGGCAGGCGAAGTCCTGGTTACAGGACCCGCAGGGTCACAGCGCGTGGAGGAGGTGGGCGGCAGCCAGCTGGACTCCCTAGTCCAAGAAAAACTGATAAAGAAAATACTGCGAGAGAGAGAGAAAACTCAAGCTATAGTCACTTCACACATGGGGAGATGCAAGACCACACCTTTTGGGGCAATCGTTCAGTGAACTCAGCAGAACCCAACCTCAGCGCTTGCCTCACTCTCAAACTTCAACACAGGAACCAAGTGAGGAGGAAATAGGCAAGATAAAGAATGGCCACACAAGTCTGAGCAATGGGAATGGAATTCACCATGGGGTCAAACAAGTACCACAGATAATCGAAAACTCTCAGCACTCTGTATCCCCAAAAATGCATAGAAAACTTCAGTTTTGCTTGTCTGTAAACAGTGATATCAGTAAGAAGAGTAAAGTAAGTGCTGTCTTTTCCCAAAAAACAGGTTCTTCTCTGGAAGACTGTTGTGCCCACTGTATCCTGGAATGCTTGCTCTGTGAATTCCTGACCCTCTGCAAAATTGTGCTGGGGCATCTGCACCTCAGAGGCCTGCTGCTGTTGCTGCAGAGATGAAATGGGGGCTGGCTGTAACTGCCCTTGTGACATTGGCCGTGGCATCATGGCTGCCTGTTGTGAATCATCAGACTGTTTAGAAATCTGTAGGAATGCTGCGGAATTTGTTTTCCTTCATAAATATTTATCTTTTGTTTTGCATTTTAACTGGAAAGTATTTTGAATTTTTTGTTTTAAGGAAGAAAAAGCACATAGTAAGTGTCTCATGAAATAACCTAGTATTTGCGCTACCTCAATATTTTAAGTAATCTCTGAAAACCTTATTCTCTAACCAAATCTACATGACTTAATATGTGAATTTTTAACTACGTTTTAACTTCTTAAGTTACAATGACTGAGGAACATTTTGACAAAAAAAGGTTAAAGATTTTTTCCTTTTTATTCAATATTTCTACTTCTTCTAACCATTCTCAGGAGTGCTTACTCCAAATACATTATTTCTCAATAGGTATTTAAGCCAGAGAGTTTATTTTTTATGTTTATCTATTCATGGGTAAAAGTAAGCAGTCTTTAAAGTAAATGTTGGGAAGCAAACTCACACAATAGTTGGGAAGCCAGTGTTGATCTCCAGGCTTTCATCCACTTTCTTTACTTGTTCAACAGACAAATTGAGTGTCTACTAGGTATGATCCATTGAAGGGATGCATCCCATCCACAAGAGTATGCAGTTTAGCATAATGAAGTGAGGGTTATAAAAGAGATAAACCCAAAAGATGATGGGAATACACAGAAAAGAGCAGCTAATTGTTGCCAGAGCAATCACAAAGGCTTCAGGGTGGATGTGACCTCTGAGGTGGCTTCTAAGGAAGCAGCAGAATTCATCTGCTGCTGGATGGGCTGTTTAGATTTAGGGCAGTGTTTTAGACAGACAACATGGATCATGTGTGCTCTTAACCAGTTCAATTAAACATACCTTAAGTATACTTCTTTTTTTTTTAGTTGGAGAAAGATAATATTTTTAAACTATAAAATTTAAATGAACTAAAACTATGCCTTTTCTTACAAATAACACAAATGCTGTGATAAAGTTTTTGATGAAAACAAAATGCCTTATTATTATAGCTATATTTCTTAAAGAATGTGGAATACTTTTGATAAATTGCTTTTAACTTTTTTAAAGTGATAACCCTATATTCTGGTTTACCGATTTTTATTTATTCAAAGACTCTCTCTTTTTTTTTTGAAGAGCTTTAAGTCCTCTTTTTTGGAGGCAGGGTTGTGAGTTGGTTGACTACTTTGGTTTGCTTCTTTTAACCAATTTTATACTTTGTAAACACAGTTAACTTAAGCAAAGCATTCCTTTCAGTGCAGCAGAATTCTAGACATCCACTACTGGGATCAACTTTCAATATCACAGTGTTACCTTAAATGAAACCAATATGACAGATAATAAAAATCATTGAATGTAAAACAGCCAATTACAAAACTTGCTATGTAGTTCTTGACACAGAGATGCAGTGTAGAGCTTGTGTATTTCAGATGGAAGGAGTAAATTTTCCTACTATATGCACTCATATTAAGTTTGCTATTTAAAACTGTAGTTTGGTTTAATGTAATGTAAGTCCTTGCAGAAGTTTTGAAAGTATACTTCTGAATTAATAGTCATTTATTTTCAGTTCTTCTGACTGAATATCAAATTGATAGCAAAAAAAAAATGCATATTTTTAGAAAGACTTTAGTAAACCTAGCCTTTTATGATTGGTTTTATATCTAAAGCATAGGAATGCCACCTATGGTTTTTCCTTTGAGGTGAAGCCTAGTTTCTACTTATATCGTTACTTAAAGGGCTTAAAAATGAAAAGGTTAGTAAAACCCTTGAGTCCTCCTGTTAGTGCTGCTTATACATACAAAATAACATGAAATGTTGGGTTTAAATGGATTTCTAGTAAATGGCTGCCTTTCTCTTCTTCTTCTAAAGAGTTTCATTTTTACATTAAACATAGCAAAGCTTTTTATTATTTCACAGTAACCAAGATCTGAATATCTACATATATCTAAATTCAACTTATGCTCATGTATTAAGATATGAATGCAATCTATTTATAGACATATAAAACCTTCTAATGACCTGGAATTTTCATTTTTTATCCTGCAAAATTGTTCAAGTAAGTGGTTTGTCTACTATTTATATTCTGTTACTAATTGTGATGAAAATATAACACTTTTGAAATACTGTTTCTTTGAAACAGAGAACATTAGTGAATAGTGGAATTTTTTTTTTCATATTTACATTCACAGTACTTTTCCTCTATTGTCTATTCCAGACAGTCATTTCAAAAAGCAACTTTTATAATTTAAAAAAATGCAAAATATAAAAGTAGGCAAATATGAAATAGTTTCAATATAGTTTAGAATTTCTGTATATAAAATGGTTCATTGAATTATATGGCCTTCATGATTAATTGCTATAGTTTGAAGTTATAGATTTGGCCTCTTTTTCTTTTAGATTTATTTATTTATTTCACACACACACACACCCATTGTTTTTGTGCTTGCTGTCTGCTCTCTGTGTGTTCTTCTGTGTCTGCTTGTCTTCTCTTTAGGTGGCACCAGGGACCGATCCTGGGACATTCCATAGTGCGAGAGAGGCACTCAATCTCTTGCACTACCTCAGCTCCCTAGTCTGTGTCTTTTATTGTCTCTCCTCTGTGTCTCTTTTTGTTGCAACATCTTGTGCCAGATCTCTCTGCAGGCCAGCACTCCTGCACAGGTCAGCTCTCCTGGGCAGGCCAGCTCTCCTGCATGGGCCACCACTCCATGTGGGCCAGCACTCTGCGTAGGCCAGCTCTCTGCTCAGGACAGCTTGACACATGGGCCAGCTTGCCTTTCACCAAGAGGCACCAGGAATCGAACCTTGGACCTCCTATATGATAGATGGAAGCCCAATTGCTTGAGCCACATCCATTTGCCTGGCTTCTTTTTTAATGTGGAAATTTAATCTTAAACATTTTTAAACAGGATAATGTATTTTGAAATTTCAAAAAAATGACTTCTTTAAAAGATAAATAGAACAATTTCGTTACTCCAAAAAGAAAAACTCCACACCTCTTAACAGTCACCTCTCAATCCCTCTATACTTCCCCAGCACTACATAACAACTAATCTAATTTCTTCTTTATAAATTAGTTTATATTTGCATTTTATATAAATGGAATCATACAATATATAGTTCTTTGTTTCTGGTTTCTTTCACTTAGTGTAGTGTTTTGATTTTTTAATCTATTATAAATATCTTGTAACATTAGTTTCAGTTTCAAAGAAAAACAGTCATATATGCAATATAACCCATATTCATATTTCACAGGATCTTTACTATACTACACAGTCCCATATTACATTTTTTAGGTTTTCTTTTAGTAATATGCATGACCTTAGACTTTCCCTTTCATACACTGTCATACTGCTAGTTGCAAACATCATGCTCTGTTAGTTACAAACATTATGTTCTGCTTTCACCTTTTCTATTCATTTCCAAAGATTAACATTTCCAAAGATTAGCATCCTTTTTTAACAATTTTGAACAAGTTAACCCTGAGCCTTCCATTCTCTATCCTAATTCTATTTTCTGGTGACCCATATTCAAGTTATTAACTCCTTGGGATTACACAATATTTTTGGTTCATAGTAGTGCAATCATGTCATATTTACCCCTTTGTGTCTGGGCTGCATCACTCAACATAATGTCCTCCAGGTTCATCCATGTTGTCATGTGCTTCATGACTTCATTTCTTTTTATAGCTACATAATATTCTGTCATGGGTGTACAACACAATTTGTTTATCCATTCATCAGTTGATAGACTCATGGGTTTTTTCCATCTTTTGGCAACCATGAATAATGCTGCTATGAATATCACTGTGCAGTCTGTTCATGTCACTGTTCTCCTTTCTTCTGGTTATATGCCCACCAGTGGTATTGCCAGGTCAAATGGCAACGCTACATTTGACTTCTTTAGGAACTGGCAAACAGTCCTCTACATTGGCTGTACCATTCTGCATTCCCACCAACAGTGAATAAGTGTTCCTATCTCTCTACATCCTCTCCAACACTTGTAGTTTTCCATCTTTTTAATAGTGGCCATAGTAATAGTTGTGAAATGATATATCATTGTAGTTTTGTTTTGCATTTCCCTAATCATTAGTGATGTAGAACATTTTTTCCTGTTTTTTTTTTTTTGCC
>JAQZBX010062518.1:0-16886 GCA_029593785.1 Cabassous unicinctus
GGGGGGGGGGGATAAGTATTGGAGAGTATGTGGAGAAATAAGAACAGTCATTCATTGCTGTTATCAATGTAAAATGATTGTACAGGCTGCTGTGGAAGACAGTTTGGCTGTTCCTCAGCAAGCTAAGTATAGAACTATAATATGACCCAGCAATCCCACTACTAGGTATATACCCAAAAGAAATGAAAGCAGGGACTTGAACACAGATGAATGGATAAATAAAATGTAGCATATACATACAATGGAATCTTATTCAACTGTAAAAATTAATGAAGTCCTGATACATGCAACAACATGGATGAACCTTGAAAACATCATGTTAAGTGAAATAAGCCAGATACAAAAAGACAAATATTGTATGATCTCACTGATTTTAAATAATTAGGATAAGCAAACTCATTGAGACACAATCATTTAGAATATATATTACCAGGGGACAGGGTAGGAATAGGAAATGGGATGTTAAGGCTTAAAATGCACAGGGTTCTTATTTGGAATGGAATTGTTTTGGTAATGCATGGTGGTGATGGTGGCATGAACCATGAATGTAATTAACAGCACTGAAATAAATATATAACAGAATGTGTTTAAAAGTGGAAATGTAAGATTGTATAGGCAGTAACAGAATAAAAATTAATTTTTAAAAATCCATGAAACTACACTACACAAACAGTGAACACTAAGTTAAACCATGGTCTATAATTAATAGTGCAATTACAAAATGTGCTACTATCAATTGTGGCAAATGTACCACACCAATGCAAGGTGTTAATAATAGGGTGGTATATGAGAATTCTGCATTTTATGCATGACTGTTATGTAAACCCACAACTTCTTCAATAAAGAAAAAAAAAATAGTGGCTATGGGGATCTGGGTGGGGGGGTATGTTGGAGTTCTCCATATGGGTTTATATTTTTTTGCAACTTCCCTGTAAGTTTTAGAGTATTTTAAATGCAAAAGTTAAAATAAAAAAAAAAAACCTTCAATATCAACCTGTATTTATATAGTCAAAGCTCTTTTAATAATGCCCCACATATCCAACTTGCCAAAACCATGATAAACCCATTTCTGAATGAAACAAAATGAATACAGATGGCACAATGAATGTTCCTTCTAGCATAGCTGAGCACTTCTGCTCCCATAAGTTGAATGGTATGCTTGCATGAATTCTATTTGTTCTCAAACCTATTTATACCAGTTGTACTTATTGAGACAGGTTAGTATAGGGAAAGGGAAGACTTGGGTCATAGCTGAAGACCCAGCAGAAAACATGCCCAGGAAACATGGTCAGTAGACCACATGGCCCGGAGACCATACCCAGAAACCTCCTGAGGGGAAGGCTGCCAGAAAGATCCTGCAAGACTCTGGCTACAAGATCCCTTTCAGAACTCCTTCCCGGGTCAAGAGAAAGTACCAGATAACCCCAAACAGGCCTCCCATTGGTCCCCTGAGAGCTAACAGGTAGGGATCATAAGGCAACCAATCAGAACAGCAAACAGCTGGGGCCCCTCCCCAACATTATGAAGGGGGAGGAGTAAAAGTCTTAAATGACCTAACCTGGAGCCCCCAGGCACGCAACTCATCCTACAGCATGCCCGCAGTCCATGTCTAGGACTGTATGTATAATTTTTTGTTTCTTAATAAACTCCTTACTCCCTTGCCTACCCTATGGTGTGTCCTTAAATTCTTTTATGCAACATAAGCCAAGAACATAGAAGCCCAGAACCAAGAGCCTTCAGGTAACATTATTAATGTAATTTGTAATTTTAACACTTTGTAAACTAATATAATGGTTTATAATATAATATATTATAAATATATTATATATTTATATATAACTCTGCTTATAATATAAGCAGAGTTGTTTCAATGAAAATTAAATTTATATTTTCTGTATCTTTAACCTCTTCCCCAAGAAATGCATACAGCACTCATTAACTTTATCCTAATCTCTACTCAAAACATGTTTCTTTCCAAAGACTTCCCCAATCATCAGATATGAAGTAGCATACTCTGCATTCTCTATCCCATAAGACTATTTTTCTTCAGAATATTCTATTTGATGTTATATAGTTATTGTCTATTTCTACCAGTTAAACTCCATAAAGGCAGAGAATTTGTCTTAGTCACTCTGGATCCCAAGAAATTAAAACAGGCAAATTATACAGTAGGCACTCAATAAATATCTGAATGATTAAGATTTCTTCAAGATAAGCCAATTAAAAGGAAGAGCCTTGCACAAAGATTACAGACTTTTACAATTAGCCTCCTGTCCAAAGAAAACTGGACAAGATAGATCCTGTGTGTTTTCCAGGCCCAAAATTAATTCTGCCCTGAATTCCTACACCCAGACAGTATTTCCTCAAGGACATCTGACATACAAACTTTTCACCACTACTTATGAAAATCCTGAGAGAAATATAACTTATTTCAACTCAAACAGCAGTAAAATATCCATTTAGTTATTCCTAAAGGGTTAAAGGTATCAGAATGTGTTAATAGTAAGTGCCAAAAAGGACATTTTGAAGTAACAACTACAAATCACTTTCATGCTTTTCTCCAGAGAGGAAATTAAGTCTCTGCCTTGGGGGTGGGGGTGGGGGTAAAATTCTTTAGTATTCAAAGTTTCCTCCCTTTCCAATGTTTTCCAAACCTTACGCAGGAAGAGTTCCTAAATCTTTTTCCACTGAAAGCAAATGAAAGACACTTCTTAATTAGGCTCATCAAAATTCTGACTCCCCTTGAAATCAATTTTTAATTACACAGAATTTTAATAAATTCTGGGTTATTTAAAAACATCCTGACAAAACTGAAGATAGGAAAACTACTACATGATTAGAAATCACTGCAACTCTGAAATATTACAAATGGTTTATGTTTTACTTCATGCTTCGAAAAAGCACTTAATAAAACTGTTCATGTTGCAAATGTATTTGAACAGAGTCACAAATAAGTTTTAATAAGGTATAATGATAATGAAAACGGTAAAAGAAATGAACTCGGTTTTAAATTGAAACAAAATTCATTTTATTCAAAACCAAGTTGCATTAAAAAACAATTAAAACCACTTATCATTTACGAAGATATATATACATACAAATATATCTTTGCAATAAAAATTTTTAAAAAGCAATAAAACTTAGAATATAGTCATTATTTGCTTTCTAATTTTTTTTTTAACTATAATATAGGCGCCTGGGTTTGAATAAACAGAATATTAATGGAATAATGCACAGCAGCCAAACAGTAATAATGAAGCAAGCTAGTTTAGGGAATGAGAAGACGAATCCGGGACCTAGCAGAAAAACATGGCTGTGAAACGTGTGGCCATGGAACCCACCTGGAACACGCCCCCTCCACCCCCTGCAGGGAAAGACCCCCACCAAGACGTGGCTGGAAGAACATTGCTAGAATCCTCCATTTGGAATAGGATTTCGTCCAGGATGAAGGAAAAGCCCCAGATAGTCTCAAGGGGCCTTATCACTGGGCCCCCTCCCCCAGGGGAATTGACGGGTGGGGTAACCAACCAAAACAGCAAACAGCTGGGACTCCTCCCCCAAACATTAACAAGGGGAGGGGTAATTAATGGCTTAAAAAGCAAGTGTAGGAGCTCTCTCACCTGGGACCCATTATCTGTTATTTCTATTCTCTTCTCTTCTCTCTGCTCCTGAATAAACTACGGGCCTAACTGAACTGGCATGTTCTTAAATTCCTTAATGTAACATAGTCAAGAATCTAGAAGAAATCCGGCAACAATAACAGTAGTTACCTCTGGGGAAAACACTTTTGGTTACTGGAAACGACTTCTGAAAAAGTTCTATAATTTCATATTAAGTATCTTTATAATGATAGGCAGGGAGTATTAGGTTTTATGTTGGATAAATTTTTATTATAACGTATTTGGCACACCTCTATTAAAAAGCCCTATTAAAATTCATATCTATTACAGGGCAAAAGAGAAAACATATAATCAATCTGCAAAGATTTCATATCAAATATTACACATATTAATAATGTTGAGAACTATAACAACAAAATAACATAACAGCAGCTACTACTTAATGAAAATCTATCCTGTACCACTGTTTGATATTTTACACATATTCATCTTATGCAAGCCTTGTAACCCAGATTTAAGAATTAAACAATGTGAATATTCTTGCTGTCCTGATTTTGTGATAATCAGGGTAGGCTAAACATTCACTATATTAGAAACCATGCATGTGTCCCCAGACATAGTTGCTCTCCCTAGGTCTGGTTTTTAGAATGCTGGTGATAAACCAAGCCTGATTTATTATATGACCATCCTGTATGGGAAATGACTGCAACTCTAGGTATCTTTGGTCACCTTAAGAGATATAGCAGGGGGGCAAATGTGGCTCGGGTGGTTGGGCATCTGTCACCCATATGGAGGGACCTGGTTTGGTCCCCAGGACCTCCCGGTAAAAATAAAAGATAGAGAAGGCGTGCGGACCACCAGGCCCTGCGTGTGGGTGCGCCTTCAGGCCCCAACAAGCCACGCAGCAAGATGACGATGTAACAGGAGAGTGACACAAGGGAGAGCCAAGACAACACGCACCAAAAAACCAGGAACTGAGGTGGCGCAGGTAGTAAGACGCCTCTCTCCCTCATCGGAGGTTCCAAAGATCGCATGCCGTTGAAGAGAGGAGAAGGATGAGAAGAGAGGGCAGGCAACAGACACAGAGAATTGCCCAGCGAATGGACACAAAAACAGCAAAAACGGGGGTGGGGGGTGGGGTGGGGGAGTAAAAATGGATAAAAGTAAATTTAAAAAAATAATAATAGGGTGGGTTGGGGGAAAAATATAGCAAATATAAGGTATGGAATATAGTTAGTACTGTAGTAATATTTTGATGATATTCTTTCATAATTTCTAACAAATGTTTTACAACAATGCAAGGTATTGGTGGTGGGGTGATGTATGGGAGCCCTGTATGATGTTATGTATGTTTGTTTTATAAGTTCAAAACTTTCACTATACACTTATTGTTTATGTATGTTCATGTATGAATGATATACTTCAATAAAATTTATAAATAAATTGCTCTGTCAAGGGAAAAAAAAAAACAATTATGATAAATCATTATATAAATACTTTTGTGAGGCAGGTTAGTATAGGGAAAGGGAAGACTTGGGTCACAGCTGAAGACCTGACAGACAACATGGCCGGTAGACAACATGGCCAACAGACCACATGGCCGTGAGACCCCACCCAGAAAGCTCCTGAGGGATCCCATGAGACTCTGGAATAAGAATCCCATTCGGGGTCAAGGGAAAGCCTCGGATATTCTCAAAAGGTCTCCGCATTGGCTCCCTGAGAAATGACAGGTGGGGCAATCAATCAGAACAGCAAACAGACTTTAAAAAGCCTTGACCTAGGGTCCCATGTGCTCAATTCACCCTGCAGTACACCTGCGGTCCATGCCTTGGTCCATACTTTTCTCGTGTTTTTGCTTCTTAATAAACTCTTTACTCCCTTGTCTATCCTATGGTGTGTCCTTGAATTCTTTTATGCGACTTAAGTCAAGAACCTAGAAGCCCAGAATCCAGAGCCATCCATACATTTATATTATAAAATAGCAAAAGGTTAATCCTGAAATTACTGAAGCTAGCTAAAGTGGTCCCACCCCTGTTTATAGTTACTCTAGATTTAACCTCACCCAAATGTATGCTTACTATCCTGATGGTAATTCTAGATTGAACTCTTCCTTGTGTATACTAACTATTGGGATGGTAACCACTCCACCCACCTGTTTAATATCCATATGAAAGACCTTGTATCCTGGTTTGCTACCCCACCCCAGTCCAGTACTATTCAACCACTTAGTGTTTACTAATGAAGGAACCAGTGTTCAGCTCTACCCCAATTATTCATTAGCACCCCAATGTTATAAAATATTAGAATTTCTGCAGATCAGGGAGGCAGTTTGGGGTCAGTAGGCCACTGTGCTCATTGCTTGGGCAACCAATAAAACTTTCTCTCTTTGAAACCCAGGTGTCTCAGGAATTGGCTTTCAAGAAGCATGGGGAGGAAGGAACCTGCTTTTGCTTGGTATCAATCTCATAACTATAAAGTATTTTGCATAAAGTCAGTTATACAAAGAACCAGCATCAATCTACACAAGTCTTTCTGGCCCCAAAGTCAGTGAGCCATGGCATTTTCTCCAATTCTGTGCATAAAAGCACTTGATAACCTAACAGAGCTACAAATGGGTCCTATAAAGTACACAGCATAACCTGGATTTTGATAATAGCTATCCCTCTTGGCTAAATGAGTGTTCACTTCCACCCTTCCTTTCCTCTAGCGGGAAAAAAAGCTCAATTTAACCTGCTGAAGCAGGCTAGATAGAAAAACAATAGATGGATCTGGAACCTGGCAAGAAGGCCATGTGGATACCCCCAAGATGGCTGCTGGAAGACCCTCGAGAATGAGATTTCCTCTGGAAGCCAGAAGTCCCGGATATTCTCCAGGGACATTATCATTGGGCCCTCCCAGGGGATTGATAGGTGGGGTAATCAATCAAAACAGCAAACAGCTGGAACCCCTCCCCTGCCATTAGCAAAGGGGCAGAATAATTCAAAAGCAAGTGCAAAGGCCAAACCTCTCTCTCTTGCCTTTGGACCCCTATTCTGGCCTTCGCCCTCACACGGATCAACACACAAGTAAAAACTGGGCATTTATAATCTATAATAGGGAATTGTAGTCTGTAAATTGGTCATCTTTATCACTCTTCAGCCCCTTCCTCTCTACCTGGGATCTATGATCTGTTATTTTCTCCCATTTCTCTTCCCTCCCCACCTTAATAAATTACTGGCCTAATCTACGTGACCATGCTCTTGGTCATTTTTGCAGCATAGTCAAGAACCTAGACAAAATCCAGTAACACTGCTAAAGATCATGCTTGTGAGAAAAGATAAAAGTTAAATGTGGAAGATCTTCCATGTTCTCTCTATGACTTAAGAAAGAAATACAAGATAAGCAGATCATGATCAAAGACCAAAAATTTACTTTCTTAACTACTCAATTTCTATACTGTTAAATTAAGCAGTGCTCTGCATTCCGTAAATACTTAATAGCTACACAATTGCATTAAACTAGTTCTACAGACTTTCTGTTTCAGACCATGGAGAGAAGGGGGAAAGTAAATGAAGATGCTATAGATGCACAGAAATGTAAAGAATAATTCTGCACCCCTTAAAGATTTAACTTTTTCACAGACCAAATTCTAGTACTAAATGCAGATAAATTAGGATAGAATTTTCTTTCCAAAGCATTTACCAAAGATTTCTTTGAGTTAACTTTCCTATGGATTTAAAATGAGATTTTATTTATAAAAAATTTCAATGCAAAAAAACATTTTAGGAAATGAATTTTTCTGAACTGTGAGGTGCACTTGGAATAGATTTTTTTTTTTCCCAGAAGTACCAGGGCTGGGGATTGAACCTAGGACCTCATATATGGGAAGCAGGCACTCAACAACTGAGTCATATCAGCTCCCCGAGTTGTTTTTTGTTTGTTTGTTTGTTGTTTTTTTCATTTGTTTGACAGTTGCTTGTTTTTTTTTGTTTTTAGGAGGCACCAGGAACCAAATCCAGGACCCCCAAGTGGGAAGCAGGTCTCAACTGCTTAAGCCACATCTGCTTCCCTATACACTTTATCTTTTTCTTTTTCTTTTTTTTTAAGGACCCACTTCTTGAATAGAGAACAATGAAAAGGGCTAGTCATTAACTACTACTTTTCTGCTTGGCATTCACACTTTCCACTAATATGTCCCCAACCTACATTTACTGCCTTAAATGTACTGCCACATATCTTCACTATAACCAAACTGGAATATCAAGTCTCCTCTGAACACTCCCCATGTGCTTTCACATCTTTGTGCTTTATGTATGCGCAAATGATCCCCACTTCATAGGATCTCTTCTCTCGCAGTTACCTATCACAATCCTTTGTCATTCTTCAAGGTTCAATCAATGCCATCTCTTCATTAAATTTTTTTTTTCACTTTTTAAAATCAATTTTATTGATACATATTCATAAAGCATACAATCCATCCAAAGTGTACAATCAGTGGTATCTGGTATAATCACAGAGTTGTGCATTCATCACTTCAATCAATATTATAGTGTTTTCCTCATTACTCCAATAATTATAATAAACAAAAAACAAAAAATGCTGTCCCTTATTAATCACCTCTCAATCTCTCTATCCTTCCTCTGCCATACATAGCTGCTCTTCTGTTTCTGTCTCTTACTTGTATTTATATTTTGCAAAGGTGGAGTGAAACCATATGTGGTACCTTTTGTCTAGTTTCACTTATTTCTTTTTTTTTTTTTTTTTTTCCTTAATGAAAGATTGTTAATATATTACTATTCACTACGGTCCATAGTTTGCTTTGGTTGTATTATGCCTGATATTAACATCTTGTATCATTAATGTACATTTGTTCTGTCTCAAAGAAAATGAGTCTTATATACGCAATATAACCCATACTCACATTTCACATGAAGTTTCACTATGCTATACAGTCCCATGTTACATTTTTTTTTAGCTTTCCTTCTAGTAATATAAATGCCTTAGACTTTCCCTTTCAACCACTCTCATACCCATATATTAGCACTGCTAGTTACAAACACTATGATGCGCTTTCACCATTTCTATACATTTCCAAAGATTTATGAACAACCTTTTTACCAATTCTGCACAGATTAAACCTCAACTTTCCATCCTCTAACCTCATTCTATTTTCTGGTGACCTATATTCTAGTTATTAACTCCATGAGTTTTCACAATATATTTAGTAAATTTTCCTGATCATTTCCTCTATTTAGATGAGCTCTCTCCTTCCTTTAATCTCCCACCATCTCTATTCAACATCCCTGAAAGAACTACATAAATAATATACAGCAACAGAATAAAGTATACGTATTTTCTTCTCTGTTACATGTCCTTGAAGGTAAAAAGAAAATGTGTCTTATTCATCTTTAAATCCCTGAAATTACCTTAGAAAATATGATATAAGCATGTGCTAAGTGTATTAGTTTTACATTCTTCCATATGCAGAAAAAGATTTAACTGATTTAACCAATTACCTTTTTTGGTTAAATAAATCAACTGGAAGGGATGACTTAGATTCAAAGCATTTATATTCCATTTGAGAATGAAAACATGCCTATTTCCTTATACTCTGCAAGTGATTACTTACCTGAGACCATGGTCTGTGATCTGATAACATCCAGACAGACTGAGAAACAGAAGTACACGTCCAGTCTCTTGATCAGATTTTTCACTCTCAGAGTAAATTAAGTCTTTTCCCATAGGCAATTTAGTCCTTGATGTTTTTCTACATAATGCAGAGGACTCTGGGAGTGCAGACATAGTTCTTAGAGCTGTTCCTGTGCAACAAAATGAATGGCCACAATACGCAAAGGCCGGAGAAGCACAATGCTGCTGCCAACAGACACTAGTCCTTAGTCCAACAATATCCTTACTGTAACAACCAGAGGTGGAACAACTAAAGTTGGATGCTGTTTCCATCACACAAAGACTTTCAACATTTCTGTGTCTCCATTCTACAGCATCTTCAATATCAGCCAAATCTTCAGCATCTAGCATCCACACATAAGGAGAAGTGAAATTTTCAGAAGAAATAGGCTTAGTCCAGGGGTGGTCATTACCTATTTCTTCTCCAATGCCCTTGTTAGTTAAATTGTGCAAACAAGTATCCTGTTTGGTGGGCTGAATGGAAATGTCTTTATTCTTCCATGTACTCGAAGTAATTTTGCTTCTAGAAGTTTTCAAAAGGCCACTCTGATGAGATGTCAGAATTCCAAGAGCTCTGGAAATCTTCTCTAGAGCCACATCTGTGATTTTCTCACATCCAGACAGATCAAGATGCCGAAGACTCTGGCAGCAACCAAGCCAAGACCAACTATAAAGAGGTAACAAAACTATTAATAATATTGTTAAATTATTCAAAAGCATTTGACTATATATATATGTAGAAGGAAACTAGAAGAACAATTTTAAATTTAACCACTCAAACATTTACTGAATGCCTATATTGTCAAGCACTATTAGGTGCTGGGGATAGGAAAAGACAATAAGAGTAATTAGCAACTAACAGTGCAGCTAGCCTAACAGAAGGATAAGACGAGAAAAAGTTAAGGCTGGGGAGGGACTTAAGTTTATTATCCCGATAAATAACAAGTAGAAGAAAGGTTGTATACTCATGAAAGAGGATAACTGATGATTAATGGAAGAAAACACAGAAAAAACAAGCACTAGGAATTAGTAGAGCTAATTATCACTCATATGAAAATTCAGAATGGGTTAGCAGAGAAGAAAGGTGCTGATATAGAAGCTGAGGGTGAAAAAGAAGGGGTAGGGTAGGAAAAAATGGAAATTGATGGCATACAAGGAAATATAATCTATGAAGATTGTAGCTTGAAGAAAGTGGTACAACTTTTTAGAATAATTATGAGGGAATTTAAGAGGAAACTTTGTCAAATAGCACTTAGAATCTAACTGAAAATAAAAACTTCTTAAAAATGTATAGTGTCGATCTACATGGTACATAGCAAGGCTCAAAGGGCTAGATACAGTACAGGATTAAAGAGGGCAGGATGATGCAGACTGGAGTTTTGGATCAGCTGGGACCTATGAACAAAGAAAAAGGCAAAGAATTGGAGGGTACTATCAAGTTTTAGCCACATAACTGAGATTTGACAGTAAAGCAGAACAGTATGATTAAACTGCAATTATGTAAATGAAAAACAAAAGAACTTTACTGATTCATAGTTAGAAATCATTAGTTTTAAATATTTAAAAAATAACTATACCTGTCAAATGCAGAATCTGAAATGTCAGTTTGGGTAAGATCCAGATGCTCCAGGTTAGGACAAAGCTCTAAAATCTGCCTAACCTAAGGGGTAAAAAGTCACTGTGAAGATCTGCAGACTTTTAATAAGAGATAGATAACTACTAGTAAATTATATAATCCAGTGGTTCCCAAACTTTTGTGCATGTAAATATCACCTAAAGAGTGTATTAAAAAGATATATTCTGAGTTCACATTCCTGAAAATCTGATTTAGTAGTTATGAGGTTGGACCCAGGAAATCTACATTTTTAAGGAATACCTAAGGAGATTCTGATGTAGGAAGTCACAGGATACACTTTTATAAAATAGTGAGCTTTTCTCACTTGCCCATCTCACCATGCTTTACATATTATAAAGAATCATATAAAACTGGGCTTTATCACTTAACATCTATAAAACTGAATAAATTATATAACCTCTCCAAGTCTGTTTCCTTATCTATAACATGTGGACAATAATATCTATACTACAAAGACTGCTGTGAAAACTGAAATGAAATAACATATAAAAGTTAGCAGCATATGCCTACCCATGGGAAGGCACTCAATAAATAATACTTGTTATATGTATTTTTTCCTTAATTAAACTCAAGAATAAGCAAACCAAAGTTATATCATTGCTACTTTTTCTTAATATCCAAACTAGTGCTAATTTATACATACCATTTTGCTGGAAACTGCAGAGCTGTATGCTAATACTAAAGTTTTTACAGAAGTGCCAACATATGGTAGAACATTATGAATTAAGCCATGGAGTAAACGTTTTTCCATTTGTGCAATGCTGATAGCAATCGATTCCTCTGCAGACTCTTCTGTAAAATGAATTCAAAAGTCTAAGAACTTAATATGCTAATTATAACTAGGCTACTCAAGGAATCACCAAATCATTAAATATGAAATATTTTTTGCTACCACCTTAAGCTCCCTTGTGTATACAAAGCAAATTAAATGGACAAGGTTTCACTCTCTAGGACTTAATATTTGACAGTTCTGACATCAACTAAAAAAGAAACAAAAAAAAATAAAAAAAACAGGTTTACAATAAGAACAAGGGGAAGATTTTCAATGTTGAAGAAAATTATCATATCAAAGTAGGTACGAGAGGGAAAGAAAACAACTTTTTCAGGCACTGAAAAAAAGTCTTGGGGGAAAAAAACGCTGACTATTCAAAGAATAGGGTAGAAGTTCTTCAAGAGAATATACAATATCAAAAGAAAAATGGTCCATAAGAAAAAGTACCATCAGTAATTTTACCTAAACACAAAGAGCACAGAGCTGCAAGAGATTTGAAAACAATTAAATTAGCCTGGTCATAATGAATCAAGCAAATAGATGTACCTCCCAATTTTTAAGAAGTTAAAAATGAGTATGGCTTTGATTTTGTACTTATTTAATACACTTCTATAAATCTTGGATGTTTACAACAGGATATACTACTACTTCTGTAACAACCACCATAACAAAAATACTACAAACTCCTATTTGATATAAGGAAAAAACACACTACACTAAGAAAGAATGAACTAATAACTTTATCACCTTTTTTGCAGGATCCTGTTGCATACCTAAAGACCTGTTTAATGTCTCTAAACATGAAACAGATTAAATTATGTAACAATCAATTAAGAAAATATCATTTAAAAGAAAACCAATTTTATAGCTGACAAAAGGAATATAAGTAGAAATAATAACTATGAATTTGTTATGATTCCATGTTTACAGATATTAGCCTAAGTTCCTCCTTTAAACAGTCATTACATAAGATTTACAGGTAGAAAGAGATAAAAATGACCTTAGTTAACTCTATTTATTCTACTATGATTTTTCATTCCCAAGCCATTCTTTTGTTTTCATGGCCCTCCCTCTCTAAATGTATACTGTTAATGTGATTTCTTTAAAAAAAAAAAAAAAAAAAAAAAATCCTTTAAAGAACAATGATTTAAGATAGCTAAACTGAGAAAGCACTAAAAGTAGATGGTAGATCAAAAATTTAGTCTTATATCCACTAAACAACTGAACAAATATATTATCTTAGAAAGGCTCAATCTTTATACCCTTAACCTTTCCCTTTCAATATTAAGGAAAGCAACAGCCTTCTTTTGGCTATCTTCAAGTGTTGACAAAAACTCTAAGACTTTAAAACTCTTAACATGAGTTTTATAGATTAATCTTCTAGAATGGATTTATCAAGTCTTCCCTAAGATGACATCTGAGCAAAGACCTCATCTCCTTCAGATCTTTGCTCAAATTTCACCTTCCCCAGGAAACTTAACTGATCCAGTCTACTTAAAATTACAGCTTTTTCCCTCTTTCCCTGGCACCTTTTTCATTGTTTTTCTCCACAGCACCTGTCATCATCTAACATAGTATATAGTTTACCTATTTATTGTCTGCCTCTCCTCTCCAAATTTTAAGCTCCATAAGGACAGAAATTTTATACATTGTGTTCGCTATTATATTCCTCATGACTACAATAGTGCCTGGCACAGGGTAAGTTTTCAGTAACTATTTAATAAATCTGATCAAGCACATCACCAAATCTAAAAGGAATATTCTTCTTCCTGATCTATCACCTTCCAAACTTCCAAAACTATATACCAAAATATGACATCTTTATTTCATAAGTATAATCTACTTTAGCTGCTAAAATAATCTTTATTCTTATAGTCCTACTTTCTACAAGTTTAGTTCTACTGCCAGAATAACTAAACTTTTTTTTAAAATGAGCAGCTTTATTAAAGTAAAAAGAATCTATAGTTCCAGTTTTACCAATAGCAGTTATGTCTCATCTGTTAATTTTTTACTATTTTATCATCTTTTAGTAATTAATATCTATAATAATATCTTAAATTGAAATATTGTTTTTCAATTCCATACTCCTAAAGAGCATCTCTCTACACCTCTATTACAGTACTTTTCATTGCGTACCTTGAATTCAGCATTATGTATTCTAAATTCTATCCCCGCATGACTGTGAGTCCCTAAGGTCAGAGAAAAAGTCATATTCACCCTTGAATTCTCCCATAGCACTTAATGAACGGCTTCACTTCTTATAATCTTTTACCATTTATAAAGGATTGCTTAATTCTACAACAACCTTGCAAAGCAAATGGTATGACTGTTTACAAATGAATAAACAGAATCAACAGCTTCATGCTCTTTTCTCTGAGCCACAGTTGACTCAATAAATGTTGCTGAAATGAGCTGATCAATTAAAATGACTCTAAAAAACATTGTGTACTGTAAAGCACTACAATGAATACACGTTATTTCTCTAAGGAAAACAGGCATCAAACTCTGATTTTTTAGAAGTACTTTAATGTAAAAACAGATGGGAAACAACCCTACATACACTAAAAAATTACTTCGAACACAGAAAAAAGTTTCAATTTGCTTATTTTTCCCTCAAATTTTAAAAAGTAGTAGACTTAAAATCAATATCTTTAGAAAACACACAAAAAAAAATACATAACAAATATTAGCACCTAAAAATTATGAATACTTAATTACGAAACATAATAATTATTAAAACACCAAATAATTTTAATACCAAGCATGGCTTACCAGATTCATCTATATCAGCATCTTCATCCCACTCCTGAAAAGCACGACTTTCATCTTTTCTATTTTTCACCCATTCCTCATCAGGTTCAGTATCAAGTTCATTTGCAGGACCACTATACCAATCACCTATTCAACAAATAAAAATAAGGAACAAAATTAATTAGATTTGTTACCATTACAAAAAACTAATCTATTTACAACAAAAAACTATGCACAAAGAAAACATGTGAGCCATAGAAAATGGGTCAGCAATTCTAGGAATACTTCATTATGGCTAAAAAAAATTTATACTTAAATGAGCAAAGGATTACATTTCAGACATAATGAAATGAACTATGAATGTGTGGGTTCAATAAAAGATATTAATTCACCAATATTCATTTTTTTCCTAAGTAAAAAAAGAGAGTACACAAACTAAAATCAGAAATGAAAAAGGGACACTAATTACACTAATGTAATACACCACATCAACACAATGAAGGAAAAATCCACATGACCATATCAATTTGGCAGAAAAGGCATTTGATAAAATCCAGCAGAGCTTTTTGATTAAAAAAAAAAAAAAAATTTAGAACACTAGGAATAGAAGGAAACTTCCTCAACACAATAAAGGGCATATATGAAAAGCCCATAGCTAACATATCACTTAATGGTGAAAGACTGAAAGCTTTCCCTCTAAGATGTGGAACAAAACAAGGATGCCCACTTTCACCACTGTTATTGAACATTGTGCTAGGAGTTCTAGCCAGAGGAATTAGGCAAGAAAAATAAATAAAAGGCATACAAATTGGAAAGGAAGAAGCAAAACTTTCACTATTTGCAGATGATATGATCCTATATAAAGAAAATGCTGAAAACTCAAAAAAAGCTACTAAAGTTAAAAACTGAAATGTACCCAGCAAAGTGGCTGGGTATAAGAGCAACATGCAAAAATCAGGAATGTTTCCATACACAAGCTATGAGCAAACTGAGGAGGAAAATCAAGAAAAAAAAATTCTATTTACAATAGCAACTAAAGGAATCATATATCTAGGAATAAATCTAACCAAGGATGAAAAGGACAGTACAATGAAAACTACAAAACATTACTAAAAGAAATCAAAGAAGACCTAAATAAATGTAAGGACATTCTGTGTTCATGGACCGGAAGACTAAATATTGTCAAGATGTCAATTCTACCCAAATTGATTTACAAATTCAACATACTCACAATCAAGATTCCAACTGCGTACTTTCCAGAAATGGAAAAAGCCAATTATCATATTTATTTGGAAGGTTAAAGGGCCCTGAATAGCCAAAGCCATCTTGAAAAAGAAGAATGATGTCAGAGGACTCACTTGCTGATCCTAAAACTTATTACAAAGCAACAGTAATCAAAACAGCATGGTACTGGTCCAAGGACAGACATATAGACCCATGTAATCAAATTGAGAGCTCAGAAATCAACCCTCACATTTATGGCCAACTGATTTGTGGCAAGGGGGCAAAGACCACTTAACTGGGAAACAAGAGTCTGACTTCAACAAATGGTGCTGAGGAAACTGGAACTCCATTTCCAAAAAAAAAAAGGAGGAGGACCCCTACCTCACACTATATGCAAAAACACAACTCAAAATGGATCAAAGACCTAAATATAAGAGCCAAAATTATCAAACTCTTAGAAGAAAACATAGGGAAGCACCTTCAGCACCTGGTGACAGGCAATGATTTCTTAGACTTTACATCCAAAGCACAAACAACAACAAAAAAATGGAAAAATTGGACCTCATCAAAGTTAAAAACTTTTGCACTTCAAAGGACTTTATCATGAAAGTAAAACAACAAGCTATACAATGGGAGAAAATATTTGGCAATCCCATATGCAATAAAGGTTTAATATCCAGAATAAATAAAGAAATCCTTCAACTTAAAAACAAAAAGACATACAACCCAATTTAAAAATGGACAAAAGGCTTGAACAGACATTTCTCCAAAGAAGATATACAGGGAAGCGGGTGTGGCTCAGTGGATAGAGCCCCCGTTTACCATATGGGAGGCCCGGGTTCGCGTCCCGAGGCCTCCTTGTGAGGGCACGCCGGCCTGAGCGGTGGGCTGATGCAGCAACCTCACAGCAGGAAGCGGGTGTGGCGCAATGGATAGAGCACCCGTTTACCATATGAGAGGCCCCGGGTTCGCTTCGCGGCGCCTCCTTGTGAGGGCAGGCCGGCTCGCGCGGCGCCGTGGGCTGATGCGGCAAGACCTCACAGCAAGGGGGAGATAAGCAGACACAGAGAATATACGCAGCGAATGGACACAGCAGCACAAGCATATACAAATGACCAAAAAGCACCTAAAAGCTCAACATCATTGGCCATTGAGAAATGCAAATCAAAACCACAATGAAAAAAATAAATAAATAAAAATTAAAACAAAAAAAAAA
>JAQZBX010062519.1:0-16859 GCA_029593785.1 Cabassous unicinctus
TTATATGTATCCATTACATTTAATTGAGAAATGTATATATTTATTCATTTGTGTTTACTTTTTAGTTTTTAATTGTTTATATTTTCAATCATTAAATGTACAAAATAAAGTTAAAAATAATAATAAAAAAATAAAAATAAAAAAAGAACCCTGCATTGAATGTGTTTATTTCTGCTTCTGAATCTCTTCTTAAAATAAATTATTTTTGAAGTAGAACACATACAAAGAAAAAATATATACAAATCAAAATTATATGACTTCATAGTGGGAATAGTCTGATATTATGTCACACGGTTTGTAAAAAATGTTCCACAACGGTGTGGTGTGTTGATGAAGGGCTGTTGTATGGGAATTCTACACGTGTGCACGATTGTTTTGTAAGTTCACAACTTCTGTAATAAAAATATATTTTTTAAAAATTATATGGCTTGAAAGAATTTTCACACAGTGATCACATTCACAAAACCTCTATCCAGATCAAGAAACAGATGATTATACACCCCAGAAACTCCTTAATATACAACTCTCCAATGAGAAACAGTTTTGACTTTTAACACCACAGAATAATTTTGCCTGTCTTTGAAATGTATATAAATGGAATCAGGTACTACATATTTTTTTATGTCTAGCTTTGGCCATTCATTATGTTTCTGAGATTTATTCATGTTACAAAAAGCAGTGTATTTTTATGTTGTTGTTTTCACTTACCACTCTATTTCAATGTATGAATATACCACAATTTATTTATCAATTCTAATACTGATGAGCATTTGGCTTGTTTCAAGTTTGGTGATATTACAAATAGCACCACTATGAACTTTCTTTTCCTTTTTTTTTTTTTTTAAAGATTTATTTATTTATTTATCCACCCCACCCCTCCCCCTACCCCGGTTGTTTTTGTACTCGCTGTCTGCTCCCTGTGTGTTCTTCTGTGTCTGCTTGTCTTCTCTTCAGGTGGCACCGGGAACCAATCTTGGGACCTTCCAGAGTGGGAGAGAGGCACACAATCCCTTGTACCACCTCAGCTCCCTGGTCTGCTGCATCTCTTATTGTCTCTCCTCTGTGTCTCTTTTTGTTGCATTATCTTGCTGCACCAGCTCTCTGCGTGGGCCAGCACTCCGCATGGGCCAGCACTCCATGGCAGCCAGCTCTCTGCTTGGGCCAGCTCGCTGCACGGCTTGTCTTCTCATCAGGAGGCCCCAGGAATAGAACCCTAGACCTGCCATATGGTAGACAAGAGCCCAATCGCTTGAGCCACATCTGTTTCCCTGAACTTTCTTGTATATGCCTTTTTGTGGGGTGTGTACCTGGGAGTGGAACTCCCAGTTCCTAGGGTGTGTGTACGGTCAGTTCTAGCTGACACTGACAAAAAATTTTCCAGAGCGAGTGTATCAATTTACACTCCAACAACAGTATATAAGAAATGCAATGCGAATATTCTTGCTGTGCTGATTTTGTGATAATCAGGGTAGGCTAATCATTCGCTATATTAGAAACCATGCATGAGTCCCCCAGACCTAGTTTTTCTCCCTAGGTCTGGTTCTTAGAATGCTGGTGATAAACTAAGCCTGATTTATTATATGACCATCCTGTATGGGAAACGACTGTAACTCTAGGTATCTTTGGTCAACCTTAAGAGATATAGCAGGGGAATGGATATGGTTCAAATGGTTGGGCATCCGTCTCCCATATGGAGGGACCTGGGTTCGATCCCCAGGACCTCCTGGTAAAAAGAAAAAAAAGAAAAATATAGAAGGTGCGTGGGCCACCAGGCCCTGTGCGCAGGTGCGCCGCCAGGCCCCACAAGCCACGCAGCAAGATGATGATGTAACAGGAGAGTGAGTGACACAAGGGAGAGCCAAGATGAGATGTGCCGAAAAACCAGGAACTGAGGTGGCGCAGGTGGCAGAGCGCCTCTCTCCCACATTGGAGGTTCCGAGGATCGAATCCCAGTGAAGTCAGGAGGAGAAGGATGAGAAGAGAGGGCAGGAAACGGACACAGAGAGTGGCCCAGCGAATGAACACAGAAACAGCAAAAATGGGGGGGGGGGCTAAAAATGGATAAAAGTAAATAAATAAATCCTTTAAAAAAAATGTATAGGGGAGTAAGATACAGACTATAGTTAGTAGTAAAACTTTGACAATGCTCTTTCATAATGTTTTAACAAATGTTTCACAACAATGCCAAATATTTGTGGTGGGGTAATGTGTGGGAGCCCTGTATGATGTTATGTATGTTTGTTTTGTAAGTTCACAATGTTTACTGAACACTTGTTTATGTATGTTCATGTATGTATGATATACTTCAATAAATTGTTAAAAAAAAAAAAAAAGAAATGCAGTTGCTTCATTTCTCAACAATATATGATATTGTAAGTTTTAGCCATTCTGATGTGTGGTGTAAGTCACTGGGGTTTTATTTTTCATTTCCCTGAAGATCAAGGACACATTGAGCAGCTTTTTGTGTCATTGGCCATTTGGATATCTGCTTCTGTGAAGGTATGTTCAAATCTCAACCTTTTTTTTTTCCTGCTGGGTTATTGGTCTTTTAAATTGATTTGTAGAAGTGCTTTATATATTCTCAATATAAATCCTTGTCAATTACATGTACTGCCAATATCCTCTCACACTTTGTGACATGACTTTTCACTCCCTAAACGATGCAATGTAGTGAACAAGTTATTTTAATGTAGTACAGTTCTCCCTTTCACATCACAGGGATTAGCGGTAGAGCACCCCCGCAATCTAGAAAATCTGTGTAAAAATTTTTGGATCTCCCTTCTTACCAGAGAAGTGTGACTTTTTCTTTTTCTTTTCTTTCTTTTTTTTTTGAGGTACCGGGGGCCAGGGATTGAACCCAGGACCTCACATATAGGAAGCTGGCTCTCGAACACTAAGCCACATTGGCTTCCCTGAGTTGGTTTTCTTGTTTATTTTGCTTATTGTTTGTTTTTTATTTTTTCAGGAGGCACCAGGAAGCAAACCCAGAACCTCACAAGTGGGAGGCGGGAGCTCAACTGTTTGAGCCACATCCACTCCTCTTTCTTTTTCTTTTATGGGGTGTTTACAGTACCTTATTGTAAAATTCGGGTTAAGTATTTGGTCATAGGCTATATGTAGGTCAATTTTAAGTAAAAATATTTCATTGGATCCTGGGTGACTGGGGGCATTGTCCAGAAGCAATAACCCCTTTAATGGTAATCCTTGCTGGCAAGGGATTGTCAGACCTCTAATGCAAAACACTGATGGAGCCAGTTAAGGAAAAGTGCTTTGGTCGTCCATGCTTTCTTACTGAACATCCAGAAGATAGGCGGCTGGTACTTGTCCTTTCCTTTCAAAGCTCTAGGGTTAGCAGCTTTATATATCAGGGCTGTCTTTATTATGAACCCTACGATATTGGCACAAAAGACCAGGGCTACCCTATGGCTTGCGGCTTTAAAACTTGGGGCTCGCTGCTCTTTTTGGCTGATGTATGTCCTCTGAGGTATTTTTCCTCCCAACATAGGGCAGTCTCATCAGCACTGAATATCTGTTCTGGCTTGTAGCCTTTCTCTTCAATCAGTTTCTTCAGGGTTTCAGGAAACTCCCTAGCTGCCTCTTGGTCGGCAGTAGCTGCCTCTTCCGTTACTTTGACATTGTGTAGGCTAAACTTTTTTTTTTTTTTAATTTTCAAACAAGCCTTTGCTGGCCTGAAAATCCATAGGAGTAGACCCTTCACCTTCATTTTCCTTTAGGGAATCATATAAGGACTTAACCTTTTCTCAAATGATGCCAGAGTCTACTGGAATCCCTTTTTCATAACAATCCTGAGCCCAAAAGAAGGTTGCACTTTCTACATGAGAGAGATGGGGATCTCGTGATTTATGCAAATGCCTTGCAGTTGTTGATGTCGCTTCTGGTATTAAAAGATAAAATATGTTGATATTATACAATAATATACATATATTTTATGCATTTCTGAGTTTCTAAACTTTTTCTGTGCCATCTGCTGGCCTTCGCGTGTCATCTGCAGCTTCTGCAAAACTCCCCCAAAATTCCCATTTGATTTCTTATGCTGACCCACAATATATTGAAACCGAAAGTCACGATCTGGAAGGGATAACTGTACAATTTATTCATAGTTTCCTTTAAGTTTTGTGTTTTCTGTATCCTGTTTAAGAAATATCGCCTACCCTGATGTTTGAAGGTATTTTAAGTTATTTTCTAAAAGCTTTCGTTTATCTTTCACATTTAAATCTACAATCTATTTAATCTACAATCTATTTGACTTTTGTGAATGGTATGAGGTAGGGGTTAAGAAAACTTGTTTTCCATATGGCTCTCTAATAACCTGGCACAATTTATTAGATAGATAATCCACTCCAAACTGCTTCACTATGTCATCTTTGCTACAACTCAACTGTCCTTCTATACTGGGACTTCAGGATTGTCTTGACTCTTCTTGGCCATTTGCATTTCCATATACATTTTAGAATCAGCGTAACAATTTCTACAAAAACCTGCTAGCATTTTGATTAGGATTGCATTGAATCTGTGTATCAGTGTGGACATAATTGACATCTTTGTGATACTGAGTTATTGAATTCATGAAAATAATGTACTCCTCTATATATTTGAGTCATCTTTAATTTCTCCCAGGGATGCTTGTCATTTTCTGTGTTAAGGAGTCACACATCTTTCATTACATCTATCCCTGGACAATTGATATTTATTTGATAAATATATTTTTAAACTCCCTAATTGTTTATTGCTGGTGTATAGAAATTAGATACACACATGTACACACACACACATATATTTTGTATTTTGATTTTGCCTCCAGTGACCTCAGGAACTGATACAGGAATTCTGATAGTTTATCTGCAGATTATTTTGTTTTCTATGTACACAATCATATCATCTGTAAATAATGGCATTTATATTTCTTCCATTCCAGTCCTTATGCTGATTCTTTTTCCTCCCTTGTTTCCTTCCTTCCTTTATTTCCTCAGTGCCAAGACTTCCAATGAATACAATGTAGAACAGAAGCTGTGGTGGCGGCTGTCTGGGTCTCCAAGGAGGAAAGTTTGAATATTTCACCATTAGCTACAATGTTTGCTGTAAGTTTTGTTATAAATTAAAGAAGTTTGCTTTTATTCTTAATATTTTCAATGCCTTAAAACCATGAATTAGTGTTGAATTTTATCAAATGCTTTTTTCCTGCATCTATGAAGATGGATGAAATGATTTTCCTCATTTATTATTAATGTGGTGAAATATACTGTTATTTTTGAAACAAAGTTTATTTCTCGTTCATGTAATGGCCAAATGCACATTAGCAGGGACCCGGGCTCCTTCCATTTTATAGTTTTATAACCTCAGGTTGTTCTTAGAATACTCTCCATTTTGCTGGCATGGGGAAAGAGAGCAAGTCTGGAGGACCATGGAGAGTACTTCTCTCCCACTCTCATTCTGTTGGCCAGAACCGAGTCACAATGGGTTCGTGGTGGTTTGAAGCTGTATGTACCCCAGAAAAACATATTCTTAGACTTAATCCATTACCCATCCCTCTTCATACAGTACTCTTTGTAAGGAAGTCACTATGAACAGTCCACATTTACGGAGTAGGAAGTTATGCTCCACCTCCTTGAGGGCAATCTACAAAAATTATTTGGTATCTTTGGTATGTGAGCTCTCTCTTCTCCCCACTTATTTTTTTATTCAATCTTTTTTAAAATATCAGTAAGCACTCATGGATATTTATTTTATGTTTTGAATTATAATCCAATACTATTTTATTTTATTTTTTGCTCAGATTTTTTCCAGCTTTGACCCTTAGGAGGTTTTTCCATTGGCTCCTGTGTCCCTTTGATATATTCCCACCATCGTAGGTGTTTGTTTTGTTTTGTTGAGCACTCCCTTACTTTCTGGCATGATGATATGCTCCAGGCATATCTTGAATATTTCTTACCCCAGTGTTAAAATCAGCCACTTCTTCAAAGAGCCTTAGTTCCTTTTATTGAAGAATGGTATTAGAGACCAAGATTTGAGTGCTAGATGTGCTCAATGCTAATGCAGTGTTGTTGCCTCTCTCAGCTGACAGAGCAAGGGCATGTGTATCTGTACACTAACCCATGTCTATATAGACATATGTCTATAGACATTTTATGTATATATCAATCTGAATCTGTACTGAGCTAAATATGAGGTCATACTGAAGTCTCCAAGGCTAATTCATTAACACATGGATCAATCGAGTCTTCACCCTTGCTTGCCTGTAATCTCCAGTTTCAACAGTGAAAGACTTGGCTCCCACCACTCACCATCCCTTTATTTAATTGTTCAATTTCAGTGTACATGTATAGTAGTATCGGAACATACCCTGTGGGAAACAGTGCTTTGTGCAGTTCCTCTTGCTTTAGTCTTACAGACTCCACTCATTTCCAAAGTTACTTAGGTTAGCACCTTTCCCCCCACCCCACCTCCATCCCTTTCAATGGGGTTCCTTCATACATTTGTCACAGTCTACATTCCATTCTGGGATCCTCTGGTATCATAAACAATTTTTTTAACTTTGCATACATTAAGGTTCACTCTTTCTGCTGTGAAGTTCTATGGGTTTTCATAAATTTGTAGTGTCATATATCCACCATTTCTGTATCACATGCAAAGCGTCTCTGCTCTAAAATCTCTCTTGTGTCCCACCTACTACACCCTCCCCCAAACCCCTGGCAACCACTGATCTAGATTGTCTGATAAGGCTACATTTAGCTTTGTAAGAAACTGCCAAACTGCCTGCACTGTTTTGCATTCCCACTGGAATGAATGAGAGCCCTTATTGCCCTACATCCTTGCCAGCAATTAGTATTGGCAGTTTTTTGTTGTTGTTGTTTTCTGTTTTTGTTTTGTTTTGTTTTTTAGGCATTCTAGTAGTATGTAAAATCTTCTTTGGTGAGGATCTTTTACCCATATCTTTTATTTTTGGGGGGAGGTTGTTTGTTTTCTTACTATTGAATTTTAAGAGTTCTTTGTAGATACATTTTTGCAAATATTTTCCTCCTACCTGTGGCTTTTATTTTTATTCTTTTAACAGTGTCTTTTGCAGAGTAGAGGTTTTTTAAATTTTAATAAAGCCCAACTTTTAAATTTTAATAAAGCCCAAGAAAGTTTTTTCTTTCAAGGATTGTGCTTTTGGCATTGTACCTGAAAACTTGTCACCACATCCAAGGTCACCTAGATATCCACCTATATATTTTTCTAGAAGTTTCATAGTTTTACATTTTACATGTATTTTTAGGACTATGATCCATTTTATATTAATTTTGTGTAAGGTGTAAGGTCTGTGTCTAGGTCCTTTTTAATGGATATGGATTTCCAATTGTTACATCACCATTTGTTGAAGGGACTATCCTTTCTCTATTGAGTTGCCATTGTGGCTTTTTTAAAATTCAGTTCACTATGTTTAAATTTCTGGACTATCTATTCTGTTCCATTGATATGTGTCTCTATTATTTCACCAATTCCATATTGTCTTGATTACTATAGCTTTATAGTAAATCTTGAAATTGGGTAGTATAAAGTTTCCACATTTGTTCTTCTTCAATATTGTATTGGTAGTATTTATTCTTGAAATAATTATCTTTTATTTCTAAATTTTTTCTTGAGTTCTTTGTGCCTCTCAAATCTTAGTTTTCTCTAATCCTCTGGTTTATTAGTTTTTAACATTCATATTGATTTTTTCTTTTATAGATTATATTATCTTAAATTTTTATAGCTTATTTTGAACTCTTGTATTATAGCTTTCATCTGTTTTGTGGGCATCTTTCTGGCCTGTTTTAATTATTTCAAGAAGGGTTATTATGCTTTTTGCTATTTTATCTTCCTTTAAAAATAACTTTGTAGGAGCTAAAATCATGATCCTTTTGGTAGCTTGTTTCTTAAGTGAAACAAATTTTCCTTTAGTTTTAGGAAGGAGGGGAGGGCCAGGAGATCATTCTTAGCTTTTAAACTCTAGAGCTCACTCTTGCTTATTTATGAAAAAATAATGAAAAACACAGACTGTTTTTTTCTAAGTTCTCACTCGTCTGATGACTTCCATCATTTTTATAAAGAAATTTTCATTCCATTTCCATTATTGTTTCTTTTCTGACCAACTACTCCCAGAAGTTTCTTATCAATGGTAGGCTTTTCTTGGGAAAGAGCCTTGGTTTGCTAGTTTGAAGCATTTATAGGGCCCAGTATGCTCCAAGCACTACCAGTAATTATTACAGCATGGTTCCTTTGTACTTAGCACAAATTGGATCTTGTAGAACTCCCTTCCATTTTTGGCAGCTTTTCTCAAATTGACCGCTATGCTTTCAAGTGAGTATATATTGGTAATGTCTTGCTCTCTGGGTCATGAGAAGTTCAGTTGCCATTCCCCTACTTTCTCCCACACAGATGAGATACAACAGTCTTGTAGCTGTTAGGCTTTTTTTTTTTTTTCCATCACGTACTTATAACTGGGGTTTACTGGGATATTCTGTCAACTAGTTTTAATGTAGATGTTTTCTGTGTACCTTTGGTTTTGCTATCCTAGTTGGTCAGCACATTTTTATTTGGGAGGGGGGATTTTCAAATATTAAACCAATGCTGACTTCCTCAAATATGCTAAACTTGGTTGTAATGTATTATCCTTTTCGTGTATCACTGAATTCATTTTGCTAGTATTGTGTTAGGAAGTTTGCATATATATTCATGAAATATGTTAATTTATATGTTTTCTTGAATTGTCTTTGTTGAGTTTGGCTATCACACTTACATGCTGGCCAAGTGACAAATGTTCATTATTTTTATAGAAGGAGTTTGTTTTAGGTTGATATTATTTATTTCCTAAAACTTCTGTAGAATTCACTGGTGAAGCCTTTTAAAGCTACATTTTTCTTGAAAGAATATCTTAATTGAAGATTTAATTTCTTTAAGAGATATTGGACTAGGTATATTTTCTATTAGTCTTGCTTCAATTTTCCATTCCATTTAACCTTTAAAATCATTGGTATGAAGTTGTTCAAAATCTGCTCTTGTCATTTTAATATTTGTAAAATACAGTATTATTTCCCCTTTTTTTTAATTCTTAAGATTGGCAATTTAGTCTTCTCTTTTTTTCATTTTCTGATTAGTCTTGCCAGTGTTTATCATTTTATTAATTGTTTCTAAATAGAAATTTTGGCTTTCAGAGTTTTTCTATTATATATTTGTTTTCTAGTTCATATATTTCTGATCTTAATGATTTTCTTTCTTCTACTTTTCTTGAGATGAACTTTTAAAACATGTAGTATGCATTATATATCATAAATTGAATAATATAGCTCAAGGGCTATACATTTTCCTCTGAGCATGACTTTGATTGCAATCTACACATTGTGATACAGTGTGTGTTTATTAACATTCAGAACAATATATATTCCAATATATACTATGATTTTTTTTTCTTTGACCTAAAGGTTATTTAGAAGAATATGACTCCATTCCCAATATTTTGGAATTTTTTACTTACTGTTTTTTTTAATTGACTTCAAGCTTAACTCTGCTGTGATCAGAAAACATGCTCCATATGAATTCAATTCTTTGATATTTGCTTTCTAGACCAATATATGGTAAATTTTTCCATATGTACTTGAAAGGAATGCTTATTCTACAGTTGTTGGTTGCAGTGTTCTTTACCTATAAATTAGGTCATTTTTGCAAATATTGTTAATAAAATATTATCTATTGTTACTAATAATTGTCTGCTTATTCTATCAAATACAGAGGACGGTATCTTAACTATAATTAGGAACTTGTTTATTTATCCTTTTAGTTCCATCAATTTTTTTTTTGAGTCCCAACAATATTTTGAGGCTGTTAGATACATACATAGATTTTCTTTATCTTTCTGGTGGACTTATTCCTTTATCATTATGAAATATCTCTCTTTATGTCCAATAATGTTTCTTGTTTTAAAGCTTACATTATCTAGTTTTAATAGACCTATACCAACCTTCTTAAGGTTTTACTTTCAAGTTTTCTCTCTCCTTATGTTTATTTTAATGTTTGTCTTTTGTAAGAAGCATAAAGTTGTTTCCTTTTTTATCCACACTGACAAACTATGTCTTTCGATTGAAGTATTAATCCATTTACATTTAAATGCTTAATCCATTTACATTTAAGGTAATTATATATTTGCATTTAAATGAATCATCTTACTATTTGTTTTATATTAGTCTCTCCTTCTTGCCTTTTTTAAAATTAATTATTTTTGTATCATTCTATGTCCCTTCTCCATGTATTAGGTTGATATATATACATGTATTCTTTGTAGAAGTTGCCCAGCAGACTGCAGCATACATCAAGCAGTTTACAAGGCAATAAACATTGGCAATGTTATCACCTCCTAGAAAATTCAAGGAACTTGGAACACTTTAATTCCACTGAACCCCCCAATTTCTGTGCTACTGCTTCTATCCTAGGCATCTCCATTCCCCTTCCATGACATTGATTTTTTTGAAGACACCAAGCAGTTATCCTCATGATGTGATTGTTTCCTTTCAGTGTCATTTAACTTATTCCTCTATCCTGTCCACTTCCCAGAAATGAGAAGTTAAATCCAGATTTAGGATAATATATTTGACAAGAAAACTTCATAGGTGATGCATTGTATTTTATATTGTGTCATATCAGGGACATGTAATTCTAAACTTGTAATAATGTTGTGTGGATTAACTGAAATAGCATATGTAAAGATTCTAACATGCTTTTTGACACAAAAAAGGTAAAGAATAGGGTTTCTCAATGTTGGTACTATTGACATTTTGGGCCAAAATGTTTCTTTTGTGGAGATTATACTGGGCATTGTAGGATGTTTAGCAGTATTCTTGGGCTCTACCCACTAAATGCCAGTAGAATTTCCCAGTTGTGACAACCAAAAATGTCTCCAGACATTGCCAAACGTCCCCAGTGGTGGGGGGGTGGGGGGCAAAATTGCTCCTGGTTGTGAGCCACTGGTATAGAACAAAAACTCAAGTATTTAATAAATATTTTTCAAGCATTTACTACCACACCTTGCACTAGGCTTTGGGATTAAGAGATAAATAGGACATGATTTTTGACCTCAACATACTCATAGTCTTTGGGATACACAATTGAGCAAACAGGAAATTTTAATATGGTATAATAAATGTTGTGACAGCAATAATTATGGATTGTTATGAGAGGATAGGTGGGTGGCTTTCATGGAGAAACCGAGAATTCTGAGTTGAGCCCTGAAGGACAGACTTCTCCCTCCTTTCCCATTAAGTCCCAAGGAAACAAACAAACAATGACCATTCAAAATGGAAATCCCTCTAGAAATGAATTATCAAAACCCATGCAGGGCGAGCAAATGTGGCTCAAGGAGTTGAGAGTCTGCCTCCCACATGGGAGGTCCTGGGTTCGGTTCCCAGTACCTCCTGAAAAAACAAAAACAACAAGCAAAAGAAATGAAAAAACCAACTCAGGGAAGCTGATGTGGCTCAGTGGTTGAGCGCTGGCTTCCCACATACGAGGTCCCAGGTCCAATGTACCTCAAAAAAGAAAAAAGTATGCAATTTCCAGTCTTTATTTCAGAGGATGCACAATAAAGATTAATCTACTACAGAGTATAGAGACACTCCTGGTGAGCCAGGAGTACTAGCTAGAGATGCACCATTAGCCATCTATTTTTTCCATTGCAAATAGCATAGACTTTGCATTTTTGTATTCTGTATCTCTCAGCCTCTTTGTGGGCAGACTGGATAACCAAGACCAGATTAAGACCAGCCAGGATTAATGTCACACATCTCCCCCATGATGACAATGAAAGACCTTAAAGGAAGGCACCTATCCAGCTGGGCATTCTAGTCCAGCTGCCCATATGTCCGTGCTTCTTCCTGACCAAGTGTTTCTTCAGTTCATTTGCAGCAGAAGTCAGAGACTGGCTAGCTGTCCACTAAGCCTGTTTCCTCTTCTTTCTGGGCACATAGCATCCCTTGCAGTTTATTGTGGCTATGTGATTGAGTTCTAGCCAAGGTATGTAAGAGGAGTGACATGTATTTCATCCAGGCTTCGCCCATTTAAACCTTCCATGTGCATTCATGCCGTTCTGCCTCCACTGGCTTGATAAAGACGAACACTACTACCATGGAAACCAAGATTTAAAAATGGCAGAACCAAGGAATGGAAGGAGCTGTGACCCTGAGTCTCTGCTTGGAGGAGCGAGTCCCAGCAATGAGAAATACCCATACTGGGGGCTTATATGAATAAGAAATAAACTTCCACTGTGTTAAGTCTCTGAGATTTGAGGGTTTATCTGGCACAGCAGCTAGCATTACCCTACTGATACTCCAAAGGAAAGCAAGAGTCAGGCTTACTCTGGAATTCTAATCCCCTCAGTTCCCCAGAAATACATGGTATTTAGCCTTGTTCACCAAGCCAAAGAAAAGTGTCTTTTGCCAAACTATTTCACTGATATTCCCTGGAGCTCAATGGGTATGTGAGAGGCTATTTGCAGGGCCATTGCTAAAGATCACACTTCATCTAATGTCTGCAGCACAGGAGTAGGAAAGGACGTGGGCTTTGATGTCTGACAGATGTGGCTTTGAATCTTGGCTCCATCCTGACAATTCTTTGGCTTTACCTCCCTGGACCATGGTTTCTTCATCTGCAAAATGAGAGTAATAACACCTCACAGGAATGTTGTGGGGATAAAATAACAGATAGCATATAAAATCCTGGCCTAGATCCTGGCATGTCCAAGGTGCTCAATTAGTTCCCTCCCAACAACCATGAAATTAATGAATCGGGAACTTATTTATACTCCTAATCAGAAGGCTACGTAAGAAGTAGCCTTTTCACACGTGACTGTGTATTTATCTTCCCATGTAAATGTTGACTATTTTCTACAGAGGAACCAGGTTCAACAAATAATTTGATATTTTTCATTGGTCTAAATAAAGAGAAAGAGTTAAGTTTTAAGAAACTTAAAAAGAAAAGTATAAACAGATACAACTTTCATTATTTTTATAACTATTTTCCTTACCAGAAATAAATGTCATAATTTCAAACCCACTACAGCAGCCCATATGCTGACATTTGACCCAGAAGGAGAGCAACAGATGAGACAGTTCACACACAGAAAAGTGAGGGGAGAAAGGATTTTGCTGAGTGAGGCTAAATGACAAGAATGAAGACCTTCGCCATTCCCGTGTTGTCTCAGATGGAACAACCCAAGAGGAAAAGCTGGCAGATCACAAAGCTAACAAGTCGATAGAAGGCACCCCACCTTACATATGCCTGCCTCTTTAAATCAGATTTGGCAACAGGACAGCTATTTGAAGTGTGATCCTCGTAGGTTAGCTGGTAGAGCAGTGAGCTGTTGCAGCCATGTTCCCAAACTGCAGAAGGGGGCTAAATCGTCAGGTCCACCAGAATGCAGAGGGAAGCATTGAGGAGAGCCGCCCACCAGCGTGACTAAGCGCTCTCGGGGACAATCCCTGCTCAGAGGGCAGAAAGTAAATATCCAGATGTTATGAGCTGCCAGATGTGATTAACTGAGGAAAGGTGAAGCTGCCCACTTAACCATCTGAGCAGGTCCCATCATCAAAGTGACCCACGAGTTTTCTGCAAAAGTATTAATCAACAAAACAAATGGAGGCTCCATCCATCTCCCATTCCCGCCCCTTTTCCTCTCTCTCCTCTGATAGAGTCAGAACAGCCGGCCTATTTTTAACCCTCTGGAAATGTATTCTCTCGTGGAAATGTGTGGGCTTCCTGACACAGGCTAATGCTCACTCAGAGGAGAAAGAAGCACATGGAAGCCTTCGCCCACTCGCCCATGAGAATGGGGCAGAGGGATGCAGGAGGAATCTTGCTCCCAGCACAGATGAGTAAGGGAGCATCCACGCCAGTTTCCAGGACAGGGATAACTGCAGGCTCTCCTCCTCCAGAAAGCGAAGGCTGAAGCTTAGGAGAAAACACAGACACCTGGACTGAACTCAAACCTGAGAAGGACAAAACAAACAAACCCAGGGTGCCGAATCCAGGATCTTTCAAAGTGAAAGAATGTAAGTGGTTCTCAGTGTCTCTTTAATATGCTCCTAATGTGCTTTAAATACAATAGCAAAAACCTTATTAAACACTGGAGGCTTTTTTTTTAGCAAGGTCACAATGAGGCCAATTTAATAATAATTTTTAAAAAGTCTTTTGTTTTAAAGACTTTTCAAGAAAGGGGGCTGTGCTGTACTTACAGTCGCTCCATCTGCTTCAGATCCTGGAAGGCGCCTCTCTCGATGACACTGACCTGGTTGTCTTCCAGATGCCTAGAACCACAGAGGCAGCAATGGTCAAAGACAGAGCTGGACTCAGAGTGCACGCAGGCGGAGCCACTCAACCGCTCCAAGCGTCCCCTGGGCCCCTCCAGCCCAGATCCGTCTGGTGGGACAAGATAACTCCCATCCCAGCGTGGTGTCACGGTAACCAGGGTTTCGCCGCCTGCACGCTTCTACCTGACAGATTGGTTTCCATGCCTCTATTTTAAGAATGTTCTCAGCAAATGTCCCCCCAAGCGCTGCAGGATGTTGCTCAGAAAAGGAAGAGGTAAAAGCTGTTTCTTATAAAAACCACGCGTATATTCAGCATCTCCCAGCTCCGAACAACCTCCCCCAAGATTCAAAAATACTTCATTGAATAGGGCCTTCTCTGCTCACCCAGTCTCTGGGTCATCCTCCTAGTAGAGAGTGAGGCTATTGTTAGAAAACTGCCTGTGGCTGAGAAAGCCAGCCGGGTCCCTGGGACTCCTCCTGCCCAGGCCTGGAAGGTCCCACCAGGAGGATAAGGGTCTGCCTAGGTATGATTACAAAAGGGAGGTCTCCTAAAGCCCCCCAGCCACTGGCTCCACCCCCAGGCTCTGCTGACCCCAAAGTCCTCCAAGCAGGTGACTACAAAGCTCTGCCTATGGGAGCTTGATTCATGCATGTGGCATAGCCTAAGAAGTGAACGTACAATGAATATCTGTTGCCCTAACAACAACAAAATAAATGGCCGTTTAATAAGGATTAGCTGAAGGGAAGCAATGAAGCTGCATAGTTTCATGCAGGGTATTTAGCGAGGCTGGAGGGGAAGGTGAAGCTGTGATTTAAGGGTGTTTCTTTGAAAGGTGGAGGTTGGGAAGAGCTGTGGGTTTCTCTGCATTAGGGAGGTGAGGTACCTAAAATACCTGAAGGAAAGGCAGAAGGAAAAGAAGACCCTCTTCTACTTACCAGACACTTCATTACCCCTCCTCATCTTCAGAGCACTAGGGCCCTTGTGATCAATTTCAAGTTCATTTTACCCACCATGCCTAAGGTCCCAGGGGGTAGGAACTTGTGTCCCTCATCACATCCCAGCCCTAGCACAGTTACCTAGTACAGCAGCCACTTAAATGCTTCCTGAAGGAATAAAAGACTAAAGAGGACTTTGGGCCACATACATACGGATTTTATACTAAGGAAAAGGCTAGTGTAGGGCCCCTGAAGTCTCTCAAACTTAGTCTTTCATAGCTGAAATGAGTGATTTGCTTAGACTCAATGATATTTTGATTTTTAAAAAGTTCATTGCAAACATTGAAAAAATGTGTATATTACACACACAAACACAAACAAAAGAGGCTCCTTCTGAAAAATCAACTCTCATGTTCCAATATACCAGTAATTGTCCAAAACTGAGTATTGCTGCTATGGTCAGCCATGGAACATGGGCTCCCCAAAATGCCAGAGTCCTTATCCACTCCGATTCATACATTTATATTACTTCTGCCTCCTGTAGGTTGGCCCCTCATAGGCTCCTCACCTAACTGATATGGAAACGATTGAACAGAAGGGTTAAGAGATTTGTCCAAGGAAAATTTATTTGTAAAAGTCACACAGCTATGGAGGAGTGGAACTGCTACCTCCTGATCTAGTGTGCTTCCCAGATCTGGTTTGGAATCTCCCTCCTGTTTCCTTACCAGCTAATGATGTGCTTTTGGATTAGCTGGTCCACCTCCCTGAATCTCAGATTCCTGAGGTGTAAGATGAAGAAAAGAAAACATCTAGGAGTTCTTGTGAGAATAAAAATGGAATAAAATAGATATGTCATCTAGCCCAGGCTATGGAATACAGTAAGAGGCTTAATAAATGTTCATTCTCTTCTCTTCTCTTCCTTTCCCATTCCACCATCTGGTGAGGAAGGCATTTGGGTGTTAATAGACTCACACTAGCACATCTTGCTAAACAGTGAACAAGTTTGGTTTTCGTGACTAGGCGTTTGTACAGTTGGGTTTGTACTATCAATCAATCAATCAATCACAGAGCTTGTCTCTAGAGTGGCTGAGTGCCGTATTCCCTCTGAGTTGCTGGAGGAGCCTCTCTCCAACTTCCTATGATGAATCCCTTAGTTCTGTACTAATTGATCAAATACTGCTAGCTTCTTTGAGAAATGTGAGTCAAAAAAAATGCAAACGTGAGGGGCTGGTATCTGTATTAGATATCTGTTCCTTCTCCACCTTGCTCATGCCCTGGGAGGCTGCATTAAGTAGCTTCTTTGACCTCAGCCAACGTGAGTCACCAGCAGCAGATCAGAGGGTGGGAGGAGAGTGAGGTGGGGATTTATCCCCAGCTCCTTCCCTGCCAAGCCACTTCAGGTTGAATATGTCCCTCTACCTAAGGCCACAGGTCCTGCCAAGGAGTCCCTACCTTTGCTGGGTTCTCATAACCACTTCCTCCCATTGCTCCTTCAGGCCCAGGAGGTCTAGAGGCTGCCCATTATTTGCTAGCCCAAGGGAGGTGCACCATCTCTTCTTGACTTCTCTTAACTCTGCCCTTTTCTGTGTA